>JAJOOI010008976.1:0-37947 GCA_029582585.1 Solanum bukasovii
TCATCTTTATTTAAAATTTATCAATTTATTACTTATAGAACTATATTATTGATTCATATAATAATTGTCTCAATAAAATGATGTTTTTCAATGTTGAATTGATAAAGTCTTGCTTAAAAATAATAATTAAAAAAAGTATTTGAAAAAATCATTTATAAAAAAAATATTAAGGAATAATTTACATCTAAAAATTTAGAAAAATAAATAAATACAAATAAAATTTATTTAAATTTTAGGCCTCTAATTAAAATTTCGCTTTAGGCCTCGAATTATGTTAAGCCGCTCCTGATTACAACAACAAGAAATTTGGCCAAACCTCAACGGTCTAAAATAAACATTCTCTTCGTCTTATTTCATGTGCAACCTTTTCTTTTTAGTCTCTCACAAAAAAAAATATCATCCTACTATAATTGGAAATAATTTAATTTTAAAATTCTCATTTTACCCTTAGTGAAATGATTTACAATCACATAAATATTTAAGAATTGTTTTTAACCACAAATTTTACAAGTTTTTTTTTCTTAAACACCGTGCCAAATTAAACGATACCACATACATCAGGGCAGAAGAAGTATTATTTTGCAGAATAGATACTTTTAATTTGCTAGAAACCAACCAATAGCGGCACCTACTTCGGCACCTTCTTCAGCAGCGGCACCTACATCGGCTTCATTGATAGCATCAAGAATTACTATTAAGGAGACTATGAAGGCTTGATCAATGTTTGGATACATTGTCACCATAAAATTGTCTTTTCCAATTAATAAACTCTTGTCAGTAATTTTCTTATGCATCTGCAATAAGTCATAATATAATGTTCATTAATTCATCAGTTTCAACTAAGAAATGAATTTGTGTGATCAATTATTAACACTCGTTCCAAGGGTTGTTTGGTAGAGTGTATTAGAAAAAATAATGCATGTACTCCTGTCTCTAATTACTTGGCCACTTTTAAATTGACACACATCTATTAAGAAAACAATAATTGATATAGTGAGTTTACCATTTTACCCCTATTAATTATGATGTGGATGAATTAAAAACTTAAGATTTTCAAAAAGTTTTACATTTTTCAAAGTAATAAATTGAGGGTATAATAGAGAAAAAGAATTTGTCCTTTCTTGATTTGTTAAAATGGATAAGTAATTAGGGACAATTAAAAAAGGAAAAATGAACAAGTAATTAGGGACAGAGAGAATATTAGTTTTGTGTATTAGAAAAATATGCCAAAATATGAGCTCCCAATTTAGAACTTTCTACGGAATTAGCTCTCAATATACCCAAATTTCTTCGAATCTCTCCCATAATTAGCTCCCAATATTTCCCCAAATTTCTTTGGTAATTAGCTCCCAATATTTCCCCAAATTTCTTCGGTAATTAGCTCTAATTTCTTCATAAATTGCACAGTGAAGGAGATTGTTCTCATTATTCTCTCATAAATCGCACATGGAAGGAGATACGGTAAACTCTCAATCTTCTCTACCAAATATTGTGTGAGAAATTCTACACTTATTGTGAATCGTGAATCGATTGTAAGTGTCACGGCCAGAGCCTACACCATGGACGTGGCCGGCACTCGAGAACCAATGTTGGTCCCAAGTGAACCCTTGGGCTGACTTACTTACTCAGCGGAAAACTTTAAGCATTAAGAAAAGAACTCAAATGCAAGATAACTTAACCGTCTCAAACTAAACTCATAATATTTTAGAAATAAAAATTTAACTTAGCCAAAGTGCATGGCAACTCAAAACTGAACATAAGTCAATAACAAGATAAAGACAAATGAACTAATTGACTGTCTATCTATGAGGCCTCTAATAACTGAGATGGATGTCGGGACAAGATCCACTACATCCTAATGAACCAAATACTGAAAAGCAATAAAAAGGGATCCTTCGGAAGCAAGGAGGCTCACCAACAAACTCTGAATGCTCAAACTGGATCAACGAGGCGCTGGATGTTGATCTTGGTTACCTGCGTCTGCATCATAATACGATGCAGGCCAACTGGCATCAGTACATTGAATGTACGAGTATGCGAGTTGGAAAGCTAAACAATACAAAGGCTTGAAAAGATTCTGAAAGAAACAATTACATTGGCTCTTCTCAACTCATGAATAACTCAACTCATAATGAAGCAATAAGACACATGCAATATATGAAAAGCTTTATAAAACGATAAAAGCAACTTAGTTCGTTAAAGAAAATGCAATAACAAACTCAACTTTACTCATATAATAAAGTAATATAGTTTCTGTGGGAGATTTTCTAACCGACAACCACCACTATGAGCCTAAGTGGTGATATAACGTCTTGCCCACGCTTCCAGAATTATCCTATACTTTGCCATCATATAGAACACTTAACTTAGTGGATCCACTAGTCTATGCTAAAAGCATCTTAAGGTGTCATCTAAAAAGTATAATCATTTACTACCCATGATGGCTACATGGTTTATGGAGACTTGAGTTAATATGAACTCACATCCCCATATCGGTGTTCAATACTACTCCCAAAATATACTTAGCTCATATGATTTAAAATCAAAACTTCTTTCTTTTGTTTGAGATAATTACTCAAAACTTTAGCTTAAAAGCTCTCTTGGAAATCGATGTTTCCCTTTCTTATTCAAATGTGAAAATATTTAAAACTCTTGGGAATACTTAGTTCCCTTATAGCTTTTTGCGAAATGAACTCAACTCTTTACTCTTTGCTTAACTTGAAACTCGAGTCTTAAAACAAGGTTAAAACGTTTGTTAAAAACTTTATAAACTTCTCTTGACTTGCTTCTCAACTTCTAGGCTTTACTCTAAACTTTTCTTGACTTTGATCCTAACTTTCCTTGAATTGGATTATGGATTCAAGGTTCATGATCTCATGTTTATGGATGATTTCATGATGTTTAGATGTACCTAAGAGTGTTGGAATCAACTAAGAAACATAGGTACATTGTTAAGGAATAAGTACGAAAAGATGGGGAAACGAATGAGGAGAACTAGCGTCCCTGGCGCTCTGAGAGGCACGGGGCGCCAGCCCTCAACATTCATGGACTGGTCTGGGGAGCGCTGGCTAGCGCGGCTCCCTAAGTAAGAACATTCAGGGACCCTTTTGGGGGGCGCTAGCTGGCGCGACGCCCCACCCCTATAACCAGGTGTTTGACGACCTTTCTTCTCTGTTTTTCATCTCTAAACCCTCTAAACTTCAATGGTTCCTTCCCCAAACACTTAGAATCATTTATACCCTCAATATATGATAGATTCAAACCGAAATTACACCCGGAAACATGAATCAAATCGCAAGAAACTCGAACAACACAACCCACAAGAAATTCAAACGAAACTTTCAACAATGTTCATCAAGAACTCAATTTCTAAACTTTCAAAGACTTAAATTCTCTGAATTTAATCATGGTTGGCGTGTGGGTGAACTAAACCAACGCTATGTGATCTTACATACCATTTAGGGATCACCCCGACGAAATCCACAAGCTATCCTTGACGAAATCGACGAATCTTGAACGTTCTTCTCATTTCTCCTCTTTTCTCCTCTTCCTTAAGCCCTAGCGTGAAATTCACATTTCTAAAACTGACTAAAATATGAATATACCCCAATTAAACTCCTAAAAATGAATTAGAATAATTAGGTAAGGAAAAGACTAAATTATCCTTCAAAAATCCGGATTAGACTTTCCTTAATCCAACAGCCTAACTTCCAAAATCCGGATTAGACTTTCCTTAATCCAACAGCCTAACTTCCAAAAGGCATAACTTACTCATACGAACTCGGAATCGCGCAAACTCAGCGGCATTGGAAAGATCATTCGAAGAGATTTCCAACCATATCTGGAAGTACACCTTAATCATTCTGAGCTAGGAGTTATGGCCGTTTGAAGTTGACTAAAACTCAACTTTTCCTAACTTCAACAAATTTCTAGATTTTCATTCTTTCCAAAAATGACTATTTCCAATTATTGGCTTCTTCCTAGTTATTTCAAATTGCAAGATGTTACAATATCTCCCCCTTGGGAACATTCTTCCTCGAATGAGATTACTCTTATTAGGCTAAGGGTGTAACATCAAGTTCAAACACCCAACAAGCAATTGCAAACAAACAACATGCTCACTCATAATTTAAAGAGTACTAAGAAGAGATGTGGATATCTCTTCTTCATATACTCTTCAGCTTCCCAAGTAGCTTATTCAACAAATTGGTACCTCCAAAGGACTTTGACTGATGCTACCTCTTTTGTTCTCAACTTGCGAACCTGGCGATCTAGAATCTGAACTTAAATCTCTTCATAAGATAGGCTATCCTTGATCCCAATATCTTCAGTTAGTATGATCAATGACGGATCACCCATGCACTTTTTCAACATGGAGATGTGAAACACCGGATGAACCGCGGCTAACTCTTGTGGTAGCTCCAACTCATAAGGTACTTTGCCAATCCTCTTGGATATTCGGTAAGGTCCAATATACCGGGGACTAAGCTTCCCCTCCTTACCAAATCTCACAACACCCTTCATGGGTGAAACTTTAAGATATACCCAATAGTCTACTTCAAACTCTAACTCCCTTCTCCTAACATCAGTATATGATTTCTAACAACTTTGTGCTGTTTTCAACTTTTCTTGAATCACTTTCACCTTCTCCATAACTTGATGAACTAAATCAAGTCCTATCAACCCAGCTTCACCAACTTCAAACCATCTAATAGGAGATCTGCATCTTCTCCCATAAAAAGCTTCATATAGAGTCATTTGGATGCTAGAGTGGTAACTATTATTATAAGAAAACTCAATAAGAGGTAGGTGATCATCCCAATTACCCTTGAAATCAATCACACAAGCCCTCAACATATCCTCTAAGGTCTGAATAGTGCGCTCTGCTTGCCTATCAGTTTGAGGATGAAAAGCAGTACTCAAGTTCACCTTTGAACCCAAGCCTTTCTGGAATGACTTCTAAAACTGTGTAGTAAATTGCACACCTCTGTCTGAAATAATGGAGATCGAAACTCCATGAAGTCTAACCACTTCCTGAAGTTACAACTTGGCATAATCCTCTGTTGTATGGATAGTCTTTACCGGCAAAAAGTGGGATTTTTTCATTGTATCAATAATCACCCATATCAAATCATGCTGCCTGTGAGACCTTGGAAAACCTGTGATGAAATCCATATTAATCATCTCAGTACGTCATCTCCCCCTTGTTCAAAAGCTAATACTTTTTGCTTATGAACACTTGCCTTTAATTCAAGCAATAAATGATCTTGGTCTTGCTTTTCTTTCACTTCTACCACTAATGATGATTCAACCCCATTTATCACCACTACTCCTCATTCTGTGGAATCCATTAGTCGAACTCTTAGCCATGTAAGTCTATGCACCTCTTGTGCTAACTCTTTCTTATCTTCCTAGAAATGGGCGGTACTATCCATAGATAACCTGCTCAAGGCATCAACAATAACATTAGACTTACCTGGGTGATAAAGTATACTCATGTCATAATCTTTGAGTAATTCTAACCACCTCATTTGTTTGAGATTGATCTCTTTCTAAGTAAACACATACTGAAGGCTCTTGTGATCGGTGTACACATCCATATGAACACCCTAAAGATAATGATTGATTGATTGTTTTTGTTGATTGATTGATAATGAACACATCCATATGAACACAAGCTAGTTGATTGATTGATTTTGTTGTTTTCTGATCCCATTTTTCTTCCTTTTCTGTTTTGGTTGAGTTGGTGTTTGTAGGCTCTATTTATGTGTACCTTTTGACAGTTTTCTAGTGGATGTTTAAAATGTAAAAGTGATTTACATTGAGTTGAACCTTCATTTTGGCTAATTGAAAGGTATCTAGAATTCCCAACACACAAGGCCTAAGGCTTTAGTTCAATTGCACAAGAAATTTGTGGTAGGTGCACTTCACAAGCTTGAAACATAGTTGTTGAACCAAGTATGATATCTTAGTGGCCATGTGTGTATCAGTCAAAACATTTTCCAACATATTTTTATGCTAAAACAATGAATTTCTCTGTTCTTTTTCTTTTCTGAAAAAAGGAATTCTCAATTATCCATCGAGAAGAAAGAAAAAAACAATGTGTGAATGTTTTTAATAATAGTGTCAAGTGTAAATGAAGAAATAGGTGAAAATCAATTGAATGTAGAATGTTGGGATTTGGAATATTAATGAAGCATTGCACAATGAGTGCTTTGCTCAGTCCGCTAATTTAGATGATATTAGATCTGTGAAAGAGCTTAAGCTTTATTTTTTTAGAAGAGAGAGAGGGTACATGCCTTACAAAAGGTTTGATCGCAATCTCTTGATGCTAAAAAGGCTTCAATGGGAAAAAAGAAGAAGAGAGCATCCATTCTACCTTAAGAGTATATTTGCTCACATATTGGAAATCAAAGAGAAAATTCCTTTAGTAAAACTCAAATTATATGAGTAATGTCTTTGTATAATAAATTGTTGTATTAATATTTTGTTCATTTTAGTAACATTTTCTAACCCTTCTCATACCCGCCCTTACAGGAGCCTAACGGAGAAAAGTCTATGCCCAATAGTTAGAAAGTGACATGCTGTAAATAAGTAAACCTTTGGCTTTGAGAGGATTTCTGATTATTCAAAAACTCTCTAGTTCAGCTTTGATTTTCAATTTATCTGTTATATAATGTGTTTAAGTCAAATATACTTTGTTTTTAGATAATTAGTTCATGTATGTTATAAGAAGTGATAAATTGTTATTGTAAGTAACTTCATTAATGTGTTTCCAGTTTTACATACATAAATAAGATGATCAGTATGTGCCTAAAACTTAGATTCAAAGTTAAGGTAAATTGTAACTAGCATAAATAGACCTGCTATTCTTATCTTTTATTTTGAAATTGTGATATTATTGAACTTTAAGTTGAATGGTTATGTTGTCCTTTCTAGCCATGCCAATTGATAAATCTTGGATTGGCAAACCACAAAGCACTTTTGAATATGCAAATGGGGTAAAAAAGTTTCTTGATTTTGCCTTTGAGAATGGGTTAATTGACGGAGATGTAATTAAATGTCCATGTTCGAGATGCGGTTTTAATAAGTGGCAAAGAAGAGGTGTAGTTCAAGAGCACCTAACATTAAAGCCTTTTCTAGTAAATTACAAACTTTGATATTTGCATGGTGAAAGGTTTTACAACTATACCACAAACATTTCAAAGTTCACGGGTCACAACAGAAACTTTGCAGTCTAGTGATCCAATGGAATCCATGATTAATAACGCATTTGGATTCACTGGGAACAATATGAATGAACTTGATGTGCCTATGAATGGAGAAGAAATATTTAATGAAGAGCATACTGAAAAGCCTAATGAAGATTATGCAAAGTTCTATGAATTGATCGAAGATGGCAAGCAACCATTATATGAAGGGTGTACGAAGTATTCCAAATTATCCTTTCTACTCCAATTATATCATATAAAGTGTTTGTGTTGAATGACTGATAAAGCAATGGGTATGGTGATGGAATTGTTAAAAGATGCCTTTGAAGATGTCAAGATTCTTGTTTCCTTTTATGAGGCCAAAAAAATCATCAACAAACTTGGTCTTAATTATACCAAAATACATGTGTGTCCAAAGGACTGTATGTTATATTTTGGGGAACACGATGAAGGCTTGCAAGAATGCAAAAAATGCAAGACATCTAGGTGGAAGGATAATAAAAAAAAGCAACCTGCAAAGATTTACCGAGGCTGCAAAGATTGTTCATGTGCTCTAAAACTGCCGAGTCTATCAGATGGCATTCTTTAGGGGGTAACCAAGATGGATTGATGAGGCATCCTAGGGATTATGTGGATGATGAGTTGGATAAAGGTTGGAGTACAATTATTCACTTGAAGCCAAGAGATGATATGGGAGAGGAAGGAGAAAATGAAATTCTTGACAATGAATTTTCTGTGCAAGACTTAGATCAATTCTTTGGTGACGTCAATGATCTAATCTTGTGTTCATTTAGAGCAAAGAGAGAATTAGGCGTTAATTAATATCCGAAAATTTAGCTAAAACAAGAAATGAAAATTTAAATTCACAGACTTGGTAGTCCATTTGATGAGCATGGATGAAGTAGCTTTGTTTATTTGCATCAGTTTTTTCCAATTTGTTTTTGGACAACATTTTACTGGGTAAAAATATCATAATGTTGTTACTATCTTTACAGTAGGTTGCCCCTGTTATAAAATAATTAGTGGGTTGTATAAATACTTATAGTCATTCTTTGATACATATATTTTTGGAATATATATATATATATATATATATATATATATTTTATTTTTTTATTTTATTTTTATTTTTTTTGCAGGCATCAGATATAGAAAGTGGTGCTCATCAGTCACCAATCGAACCAATCATCGATTAGAATCTTAAGATGAAAGTAAAAATGATAGAGGACTAAGTATAAGCTAGAAATCATTTTTTGTATCTCTTTTGGATATTCTCTTTGAATGACACTTGAAATTGGTATTTTGATGATGTAATTTTGAAGTTTTGAATAACACTTGAAATTGGTATTTTGATGATGTAATTTTTGGAGCTTTAATTTTGGAGCACTTTTATTTAATATGATGAATATTTTGCTCATTTGATTTTTTATGTTGTGTTAAAACTACTAATTATAGAAATTTAAATATATAGGGTGCAATAAATAGGATGTAAATATGAATTATGACGCGGCGCCACGAACTGATCATTACGACGTTTTCAAACCGTCGTGATATATAATTGATTTTTTTTTACAATTACGACGATTGTAAACCGCCGCTCTATACAACAAAAAATGTCGCATTAACAAAGGAATATTATGACGGTTTTTATATATATATTACGTTTGTGACAGACGAGATTACGACATTTTCATAAAGCGTCGTTATAGTGCATTGTGACGGTTTGAAACTGTCGTATTACCTATAAAAAACTGTCGTAATAACCCCAGTTTTTTTGTAGTGGAAGAAATCTTACGGAAAAAAAAATGATATCTCAATCTGATATTGATCAATCTGAAGCATATTACCAAGTTGCGCGGGAGGGGGGGGGGGGGAGAAGAGAAGAATACACGGTCTTGGATCTGAAGCGAAAAATTACTACAAGCATAAGCTTTGTGCCTCATCATCTGTACGACTTTCTCAATCAACATCAACAACAAATATGGATGAATTTGTAAAGCAAATGATTCCTGCACTTACTAATCATTTTCTTCTTGTTATTATGGAGCGGGTACAAGAAGTGATTACTCCCGTTGAAAATTCGTCACCTTTGACCCCCATAGTGCCTCCTCCTTCTACTACTAATGAGAAAGAGGTTGATCCCTTAGTTTCAAGTGACGACGATGCTATCCCATAGTCCGTACAACTTTAATTTTGATATTGTCTGTTGTTTTGGAAATTACAAATTGTGCAGTAACAATAGTTTATGAATGTAGCTGCTTTTAAGAATAGTTGATACATTGTTTTTGATGTTTTGCACTAAAAATATGTGATTTGAATTTTGCTATCTACATATTTTGAACAGTCTAAGTATTATTTCATGTGAATGTTGGTTATTTTAGGGGTATTTAATAATTGTCATTTAATTCATTTCAGCATTGTAGATTTAAAATGAATAAATTAAATTATTTTAAAAGAATATTTTATCAACAAATTTAATGATGATTTGATCGTTTCTATAAAAAAAATACCGGCGACGGACTAGTGACGAACTTTTAAGTGGCAAATGTGCTCACTCAAATGACAGAATATTTTGCGACAGATTAGTGACCGAAACTCCATCGTGAAGTTATCCAAAATGAAGAAATAAATTATGAAATTCACAACGAACTATATAAGTATAACGACGAATTAATCTGTCACTAAAATGTGGCGACAAATATCGTTCGTCTCTAAGATGTCGCTAAACTTGTGACGACACTCTTTTTTTCGTCACTAAGAGATTATTAACGAGCGAAATATTAACAACTGACAATCCGTCGCTAATCCTTCACTAATCCAATATAGCAACAAAATATCATAGATTAGCGACGGATTTCGTGTATCGCTAAATGCTGATTTTTTGTAGTGTAATATGCCTGGTAGATTGGATGATAATAATATATATCGGTGAAATAATAAGTTAGTTGATGGAATCCATGTATCATTATAGAGATTGATTGATATGCCTTTTTTGAGAAACTTATAAGTTCTCATCGTGTCAAACTTTGCAAGTGGATTTATGAATCCGACACATAAAATAAGTTAAGTAGTGTTTTAAAGGAAATTAATCATTAAATTAAATTCGTCAGTAATTTAATTTATTGATTAGTTATCTGTAATCTTAACATGGGGAATTACATAAGTGTTTAATAGGGAATTTAGAAATATAAATAGAGGAGTGCAATTGCAAATTTTTAGTGGAATATTTGTAATTTATTATGGTAAGAATAATTCAAATTAATTATTTGGAATTATTTCCATAATAGGAAGCCTCAGTAATTAATTATGTGGTCCCTACAGTGCCCATATTTAACTAGAACTCAGAATCCTATTTCTAAGGGGAAAAGACGAGACTAGTGTGAGTTTTTCTTTTAAAAAGAAAACAGTCGTGTATTTTTCTTTTTTGATGAAAATAGATTGTGTTTTGTTGTCCTCTTTGGACTAGGAATAAATCTCTATAATTAGGGATTCTTCTAACCCTAGAAAGATTCTATTCATATATGTTCACCCAAGTAATGAGAGAGTTCAGATGTGAACTTGGGATCACTGTAAAAGACTATAGCTACTGTCTATCTTGTGGATTCGCTTGAGGGGTTTGTCTGACTTGTGGATTTGCTTGAAGGTATCTGCTCACGTTTCAAGAGGTAATTCTTGAATTAATTTTAGTAAGTTTATGTGTTCTAGCATATTATATGTGTTCTAACATAAACGATTTGGTTATCTATTATTCACGTAAGCAGTATGATTTAGCTATGCTTTCACTGCACATATAGTTTTCCAACAATGCATATTGAAGAGGATCTTAAAAGTTTTTTTTTTAAAATTATCCTCATTGTACATGTGAAATATCAACAGAACTAACATCAAAGGTTTAAGTCAGCTTTAGATCATCTCAGGCTAGAGTAAATATCTGAAAAGGTTATTCAATTTTAAGAAATTATGTTGTAAAGTCATTCAACTTTGTTTTGTATCAATTAAATGATTAAACATTGAATATTTCTTTTATAAAATCACTCAATCAAATTTACCATTAAAAACATTTTTACACAATTAAATCATTTTTTTTTTTAATGTATTTACACAACTGAAGCACACTGTCACTAGAACCTAAGAACCATCATCGTCTTCAAGGTTGTTCACACGTTCACACTCGTCAATCCATTCACTGTATATGTCAATGGCCTCTGTCAGTGCTGTAACAGTAGTGTTGAAGCTCTCTTGACAGTCGACACTGCTGCCATGGCTACATAATGGACAGGTGAAAGTAGTGTCAAGTTTGTCCATTCTTTTTTTTGGTGGCGGCTTTGATTTCGACTTCCTCTTTCCCATAGCTCAAGATATTTTATTTATAGACTTAAATCTCAATTCAAGTTCTCTCGATTCTGTATATTTCTGTGTATTAAAAATAATAATAACATCCTATTTATAAAAGTAAAAACCAAATTTTATTAGGATTAGGAACCACTCTAAATAACAAATTCTAAATATCATAAATAACAAATCCTAATCAACTTAGATTTTCTAGTTTAACTTTAAATTATTATTTCCAACGTAAAAGAAATATTGTTTTACGAAATAAACACTTTTAACTTCCTAGAAACCAACACCAACAACAGGATTACTATTAATGAGACGATGAAGGCTTGATCGATATTTGGATACATTGTCACCATAAAATTGTCTTTTCCAATTAATAAACTCTTAGCAGTAATTTTCTTATGCATCTACCATAAATCATTCACAAAAATATAGTGTAGATATAATATAACGTTCATTAAGTCATCATTTTCAATCAAGAAAGAAAATCGTGTGATAGGTGAAAGAATTATTAAATTGGTGTGAATTTGAATATTAGTTTTGTTGAAATTTAATTTCTTTTACAAAGCAAATCGGCGAAATTCTGAATATGAGAGTCAAAACATATCTTCTTTTTTTTTGTGTGTGATTTGAATATTTATTTTGTTGAAATTTTAATTCATATCTTAGAAATTCAAAATCCTTGTTTTGATAAATTATTAACACTCGTTATAAGGGGTCGTTTGGTAGAATGTATTAAAAAATATAATACATCCATTACCTTTGATTTCCTTACCTGATTGTTTTTGGTATATTATGATACTTGCTCATTTAGTCTATAGCCTTTCATACTCTGTACATTATTTCGCACTGACGCACCATTGTCTGGGGGGCGCTGCATACATGCATGCAGGTCCCGACCCAGTAGACCTCCTCAGCAGCAGGATTAACTTCTATTTCGCACTGACGCACCATTGTCTGGGGGGCGCTGCCAGAGTCGGGAGGTTTGTTAGCTTTTGTTGTATATATTTTTATGGGTAGGTTGGGGCCCTGTCCAGCCAATTTTTACTACTCTTAGAGGCTTGAAGACTAGTGTGTGGGGTGTATAGCTACGTTATGGCCATGCTGGCCTAGTTTGTTGGTTTGCTGAAGCTTGTGAGTTGTTTGATGTTTGTCTTGATATATACCTGCTTTCAGTTTTGGAATAGAGATCATGGTGGCCTCGACGGCCCAATCAGGACTTCTGTGCTAGTTGGCTATTTCTTTATATGAGCTCTTGAGAGTAGCTGTTTCTTTTATAGATCTATTGACAGGGGCCTTGTCGGCCAAAGACTTAGTTTTAAGCCGAGATATACTTGTTTGTTTTCTTGATTGTGTGTGGCTGCCATGCGCAGTAGCAAATGGTTCAACAGGGTTGGCTTGGCCCTGAGTTTTAGCATTAGGAGCCAATTGCGCCCCTTGAATTTGGGGCGTGACAAGAATCTACTTGGCAAAATATGAATGGAGCCTCATACAAGTTTTATCTGCCACATAATACTTATACCTCAAACATAATAATTTTTTTCTAAAAGTAATATAGAACTATTCAAAATAGGTTAAATTTATTCTTTATTATATTTTTTATTAAAACAAATAATTCTTGTTGTTATATTTTTGGTTCGAAAATATCCTTCAATCATCAAAATTCAAAATAGACTAAAATACCTTTCTTCTAATAGGAAACGGTTATTCCGAAACAAGAAAAAGTATGCTAACTTAGTTGAATGTGAGAAATATAATTATAAAATATGAAAATAAACAGAATAAATATTTTTCATTTTAAAATAAGATGGCATATAGATTCCTTTTTCTTTCTTAACACATTAGGTATGAGTTATATTTTTTCTTAAACATGATATCATGTACTTTTTTTTACTAATTTTAGGAACACTGATATGGTTAAAAATAATGATTTCAGTTATATTTTGATGTGCTATATTACTCTCTTTATTTTTAACTTATAAGTCATACTAAATGTCAGTCAAGAGGTAGTATCATAGTTTTTTTTAAGAAAAAAATAGAATAATTTTTTGTTGAATTTCAAAATAGTTCAATTTATCTCCAAAATCGATTTTTTCTAAATTCTTGAAATTGATGGCAAATTATTTCATTTCAAGTAGTAATGGAAAAAGTTGGTAAAAATTCAAAATAGACTAAAATACCTTTCTTCTAATAGGAAACGGTTATTCCAAAACAAGAAAAAGTATGTTAACTTAGTTGAACGTGAGAAATATAATTATAAAATATGAAAATAAATAGAATAAATATTTTTCATTTAAAAATAAGATGGCATATAGATTCCTTTTTCTTTCTTAACACATTAGGTATGAGTTATATTTTTTCTTAAACATGATATCATGTACTTTTTTTTACTAATTTTAAGAAAACTGATATGGTTAAAAATAATGATTTCAGTTATATTTTGATGTGCTATATTACCCTCATTATTTTTAACTTATAAGTCATACTAAATGTCAGTCAAGAGGTAGTATCGTAGTTTTTTTTAAGAAAAAAATAGAATAAATTTTTTGTTGAATTTCAAAATAGTTCAATTTATCTCCAAAATAGATTTTTATCTAAAATCTTGAAATTGATGGCAAATTATTTCATTTCAAGTAGTAATGGAAAAAGTTGGTCCAATTTTTCTTGTTTTGAAACAATTGTTAGATAGAAAGGTATTATTGATTCATTTGAGTAATTGGAGGTATTTTTAAGATAAATATTTAATGGGGAGGACATTTGAACTGAAAATATAATGAAGGACAAATTTGATGTGTTTTAAATACAAGAGTATTTTTTGACTTTTTCTCTAAAAAAATACTATAAAATCATAAAATATTTGCAAATATCGTAGTAATAATATCATTATTCTCAAAATAATAAAAGTGTTACTCATTTAATTTTAAAAAAATAAATATGACAGAAAATTTTCATTTTACTATTAACAAAAATGAAATTATGTGTCTTATTTTTTTTATTTTTTTTTGGCTTTTCCAAAATAGTGTTTTTTTCTATACTTAGTAAGTTTTTCAATTTCAGCATTCTACGGCTTCAAAAACTTATGATTTTTCTCGTAAAAAATACATCAAAATTTTTCGAGAATAATCATCTATAGAAGGTAATGAAATATATTTTTCCTCCATTAAAAATTCGTCTAATTGGGCCACAAATATCTGAATGCACCAGTTCTAAAATATCCTCTGCTCTCCACGACTTCCCTTTTTGAAATTGAGAACGATCGATGTTGTTTTCCAATAATACATTCTTCATAAACTTAGGAAGGGATGAGAATTTCGAAAATGCCTATCACCATATTTTTCTGTTGGAGAGTTTTTAATCCACCAAAACTCAAGAGACCATATCTAAAATGTCACAACCAGGAAGGATCTTTCACTTCCGACTTCAACCAAGATTTAATACTCTCAATGTTCAAGGAAAATAACTTGTTTGAATTCATTTTCACAATAACAATAGATCCTCTAGTAGGACTATAAATCTCACAAACACCTTTCCTCGTGTGAATAAAATACTCTTTCTCTTGCAAATGTCTGATACTCAATAAATTGCTTTTTAGAGCGGGAACATATAAACAAATTTGATATTATTCTAAATCATTTTTTGGCTTTAATTTTAATATTACATTTTACCATTACATCCACAGTAGAGCAATCACCAAAACTAACTTTAGAACGAAAGACTTCATTTAAATAAGAGAAACAAGACTTACTCCCACTCATGTAATTACTGCAGTCTGTGTCCAGATACCAAACATCTTGCAAAGTTTCTTCATATGCTTGTGTTGGCATCAACAAGGTCTCAATTTCATTGTTTCCAACAAAATTTGACTTCTCGTCCTTATCATTAGGCAACCTAGTATAGAAATCAGACTGATAATGACCAAATTTAGGAAATCAATAACATTTGACATTTAATTTGCCAAAATTATTTTCCCTGGTTTTTTGTCATCATTGGCTCTAAAATTTCTGCTATCATCTTTGTTGCCTCCATCTCTATTTCCTCTATCTCATCTCCCTCTTCCTCTTCCTCTATAGGGATTGCAATGGAGCGGGGCGGGTTGAGCTTAACTCGCAAAAAATTTAATCCGTCCCGCATAACATTGTTTTTTTCATTTTCACCCCGCCCGCATAGATTCGCTCCGCATGAACCTGCCCCACATAATATTTTCAATAGTTTCTTTTTCTACTTAAGTTTGATACTAAAAATAAAATTCACAAAATAAATTCATTTTTTCATTAACTTGTATTAATTTAATAGGATAGTGACTTAAAATTTATTTTTTAGAGGGCAATTGGGAAACATATAAGAAGTTGAATTATTTTTATTGAATAATTTTCATTTACTATCTTGGATATTTTAGCAGCTTTAAAGAAATTATCTTAATAAATAATGTTCTATAACTATTATAACATGTAAAAAAATTTAAATTAAGTTTAAACTCACATAAAATCACATATACCTGCAACCCGCCCCTCCCTGCATTAGTTTAAAAAAATTCACTTCAACCCACCCCACATTACACCTGCCCCACACAACCTTAAACCCCGCCCCACAGCTTTAAACCCGCCCCACCCCTCATCCACCCCGCCCCATTGACATCCCTATTCCTCTACCTCTACCTCTACCTCTTCCTCTTTCTCTAGAATTGGAAGAAATAAAAGCAGAAGCCTTCAAGGCCTGCTCCTAAGAAATTAAACTGCAATTCATCTTCTATTCATGCACCAATAAGGAGCTTTGCAATTCGTCCAGCAACAACTCATCTACATATTTTGACTCTTCAATGGAGCACACAACATAATCGTACTTTGGCGTCAAAGAACTCAATATTTTCTCAACAATTGTGACATCATTCATCTTCTTGCCATATAATCACATTTTATTATCGATTTCCATTGTTCTAGCGAAGTAACTCGTTATAGACTCTCCTTCCTTCATTTCTGAAGTCTCAAAATTCCTTCTCAAGGCCTGAAGTTGTGCACACTTCACTCTGGCAATCCTTAATATTTTTTTTCTTCATCGAATCTAAAATACTCTTAGAAGTTTCTTTGCAAAGAATAGGACGCTCAATAGTCTGAAAGAAGTAAATTTTTGCCTTTAAATATTTCAACTTTCTTGCTCCGAACTCTGTTTTTTGAGCATCCGTTAAAACTTCACCTTTTGTTGGAGCACCGATGCCGTCCTCAACAATTGGCCAATACTTCTTCAACCCAAAAAGTTTTGGCATAATACATATCTTGGACCCTAAACTTGGCTTCAAATTTTAACTTTGACCTCCAACTTTCATAGTGCACAAACAAGCACTTTAACTATCCAACCTTTTAATAAATAAACACGCGGGTCCTATTTGGCAAAACGCATGATGTGCACGTATTCTGCGCGAGTTAGGAGTAATTTGACAACTCTACCACTCCGAATTCCGGCCAATCTCCGACAACCCAAAACCCCATTCATTTTCTTCTTTTTCAGGCAAAACGCCACCACCAAATGACCCCAAACAAGTGAACAAACACATCCATTACTCCTCCCTTTTCCGGCCATCAAACACCACTTGAAACCACCCAAAACCTCAATTCATTTTCTTCTTCTTCCCTCCGCTCACGCCACCACCAGCGAGCCGGCTTCAACCTTAAACAACCAGCAGCTCCCAACTCCAAACACCTCCAACCTAGCCGTTCTCCTTCTTCCTCCACACCGAAGCACAACCTATGAAGCGAACAAGCTTCGAGCTTGCCAAACCCACCAAATATCCGACCCCAAACCCATCAGATCCGCCATCTCCGACGAGAACCAGACACAAAAAAGCAACCAAATGACCCACCAAACCCCATGAAAACAGACCCAACAACCACAAACACCTAAACCAAGAAGCCAGCCATCAACAAACCTCTAAGCTTCGTCAAACAATGAGCTCCAAGCTATAAAAACCATTAGGAGGAATTAATTTTGATTCTTGTATATAAATTAAAATTAATTTTGATTTTTTTTTCTAAAATCGACGTGTAAAATATTTTATTAGTTGGCAGGCACTGAGTGGCTCACTAATACACGTTGGAGCATTTGCATTTCACGCTCTTTGGCTGCAAAAATTGCGTGTTTATTTATTTAAAAGTTGAATAACTAAAGTGTATGTTTGTGCACTATGAAAGTTGGAGGTCAAAGTTAAAATTTGAAGCCAAGTTTAGGGTCCAATATATGTATTATGCCAAAAGTTTTCCATCAGCATACTCCAATGGTCATAATGACCATCAAAGCGAGGAATTGTTGCTTGTACATATTTACTATCTGATGTCAAGAGTGATACGGAAAAGAGGAGAGAGGTATAACTCCAGGATCTCCATATCTAATGTTGTTTGCCTATCGCTATTTTTTCACTTTAGGATCTCACACTCGCTCTAATGCCACTTTAAACATAAGCAAGATAGTGAAATGTGCAGTAAACAGAAACAGAGAAAAAGAGTTGACACGTTGAGAAGAACGGGAACTTTCATTTCTACATGAATTAATGAAGCATGTCGATTTGAAGTCTTAGACGTCCCTTCAACATTATTAACCAACGTAATATGATTGAAAGATAAACCTAACGGATTTACCATAGCAGCCACGACTTCCTCTTCGTCTTCATCCTGATTCAATTTTCCAGCAAGCAAAGTGTTCACCCTTACCCGGTTTGGACAAGAATTAGCCAAATGAGGACCACCACAAGTCCAACATCCCTTCGAATTTCCATCATTGTTCTTTGGTTTGTTTTCTTTATTTCCTTCTTTCATTGGTGCCTTCCCTTTATCATTAGCATAGTCTTTACGATTCTCCCTTTTCCAGTCCCCTTTCTTCTCACCTTTTTTCTTAGATTTTGAAGTAGAAGGAACATCAGCAGTACGTCGAGTCGTCCGGAAATCCACTAACGAATCAACAGCAACAATTACCCCTGGCAAGTCCTTAACATTCTGCCTCCGAAGTTCGTTTTGAACCCAGCATTGCATACCCGAAATGAAATTATGTAATTTATCCTCATCAGACATATTCTGTATGTCTAACATCACAGAGGTAAATTATTTAATGTAATCCCGCACCGAACCAGTTTGCCTCAGTCTCTTCAACTTGTCCCTTGCAAGCCATGAGGCATTGTTAGGAAGAAATTGATCACGCATTTCTTTCATTAACTTGGACCACATATCAATTCTGGGTCGTTCAACACTCACATCGTCTGCATTTCGAGTCCTCCATTAAAGTTTAGCATCACTAGTCAAGTACATCGTAGTGATATTCAACTTGTCCACCTCATGCACCCTTGCATTAGTAAAATATTGTTCCATATCTCAGATGAAGTTTTCCAGTTCTTTAGAACTTCTTACGCCACTAAAGGCTTTTGGTTCCGGAATCATAACCTTAGACGATTCCCCACGAGTCGACACAATACAACAATCTCTGCGCGAAGGTTTTCATTATCCTTTTGTTGTCCCTCAAATTGTAGTGTCGTTGCCTCACGAAAATTCAAGTTTTCAGCCATGTGTTCATCTACATCATTTTGATACACATTGATTTCACCTCAAACTTTGTCAGCGTCCAGTCTCAAATTGATAATCTGTGTCAAAAGATCCACCAACGATGGGTCGTCCATTCTTTCATCAGTGATCCCAACGAAAGCTTCAACTCTGCGCACCACTTCTCGAAGTTCCGCGTTTGTCACTATCATTCAACCTGGCTTTGATACCAATTGAAAGAGGGTCGATTTTTTTCTTCGACACCACTCCTAGGCAGTCTACAACTCTTGTAAACTTCAGCCTTACACTCTCACGAATTTGGCTAAGTATAGAAATACTTAACTTAGTTTTTAGGTAACAAATCAAAGTAACAACACAACCAACGTACGAGAACTCTTCCCAACCTTTATTAATATTAAAATCAATACAAGGAAAGGCTTCACGAATTTGTCTAACGCCAGAACATTTCTCCCCTGCCTTAGATGAATTTCCACCCCTTATAAAATTTCTGCACAAGGTAGTTACAACAATTACATCGGCGGTTACATTTGACACATGTCTAACAATTGTCTTCACAGAATTCAAACCAAGTTCCAGCACTAAACATTCTAAGAGATAGAATATATTTCGAATTAAAATACATTCAAACACTTAACCGAAATTACATCATTCTAACACTTCGAATATTTCAACCTACTTTCAACACTTAGAATATGTCAGCTTACTTCCAATACTTAAAATTATTTCAGCCTGCTTCCAACACTTAGAATATTTCAGCATGCTTCCAACACTTAGAATATTTCAGCATGCTTCCAACACTTGAATATTTCAGCATGCTTCCAACACTTAGTTTTATTTCATCTTTTGTCTTGCTAACGTCAAGTCCAGAGTCTTTCCCTTGTCTTGCCGATGACTCTGCCCACACGTAAGCCTTGTACGTCTAAGTTACCTTGCCAACACCAAGCATCTTGAATTCTTTGCTGCTCACTAACTCTTAATTGCACATCTGCACTGTTTTGCCCACATACATGCCAAGACCAATGCCCAAGTCGATGTCATGCCTGCACATCGTTAGCTCAAGTAGACCACAGGTCTAACAGACCACCCACACCACTTGAACTCGATGTCCTCATCGAGACTGTTTTAAGATAGTCATCGATTTGATCATCAAACTGCCAAAGGTCCTTCGCTTTCTCCCAGACTGCATCAGCTGCACTCTTGCCTTTCTAATGAATCAAGAATTATGTCTTCGTATTCTTCTTACTTGTGTCCACACCCCGGTGATCAAGGATCTTTTTAATCTCAGCATCAAACTGTGTATGTATTGATGGATGAGCCCTCTTCAATCTGTTTCTATCCATATCATATGTATCTGCAAAGTAAGGTTTTAGAAAACTCACATGGAAAGTGGGATGTATCTTCAACCTTTCTAGCAGGTTCAGCCTGTAAGCAACTTCACCCACTCTTTTCACCACTTCAAATGGGCCATCATATTTAGGAATCAAACCCCGATATCTTGTCTTGCTTACAATCTGTTTCTATATCTGAGGAGTAAGTTTCAGCAACACTTTTCCACCCACTTTAAACTCTACTGAGCGACGATATTGTTCAGCATACTTCTTTATGCGCCGCTGAGCCTTGCACAAGCTGTCTTGTACCTCAGAAAACATTTCAAGTCTGTCCCTTGAAACCCTGTACGCTACTGGACACTTCCCCTAATTCTTAGTCTTGGCAAAATCTAATGGTGTCATAGGTTCTTTGCCCAAAATGATTTTGAAAGGGCTCATTTCTGTTGTAGACGACTTATATAGATTATAACAAAACTGCGGAATGCCTAACAAAGCAACCCAATTCTGTTGACTTGCTGTTACATAGTGCCTCAAGTATTCCTCTAGCAAATGATTAATCCTTTCCGTCTGTCCATCTGTTTGTGGGTGATTTGCAATAGAGAATTTCAACTCAGTCCCCATCATATTGAACAATGTTGTCCAAAATCTGCCTGTGAACCTTGTATTCCTATCACTCACAATATCAGCTGGAACACCAAAGTATTTGACAAAATACTTATAGAATAGTTCAGTAGCAATCTCAGATGAACACAAATTAGGTGCAACAATGAAAATAGAATATTTCGAAAACCTGTTTACCACAACCATAATCGATGCCTTGTCATCTACCTTAGGAAAACCAGAAATGAAATCCATGCTTACCGACAACCAAGGCCTTTCAGGAATAGGCAAGGGCTGTAACAAATTAGCATCTTTCTTACGTTTAGTCTTTTCCATTTGACAAACATGGCAAGTTATCACGTACGCCTCTATATCGTCTTCAATCTTTGTCCAGAAATAAATACGGGACAACAGAGCTAACATCCTTTCAATACCCAGATTACCAGCCCAAGTAGTATCATGCGATTTCTTCATCAAGTCTTTGCGCAGTCCACCACTATTTGGTACAATAATTCTCCCCCCTTTAAAATGAAGCAGATCGTCCTCGATCCAATACCGTCTCATTGTTTCATCTTGCACTTGACCCATCCACTTAACATATAATGTGTCGTTCGCAGCACACAATCTGATTCTATCAAGGAAATCAGTTTAAGTTTCAATATTGAATATACAACAGCAAATACCTCTTTCGACTCAATTCATCAGCAACTTGGTTATGTTTCCCTAGCATATGCTCTCACATGAAGTTATACTCAGCCAGAAATTCCTGCCTTCTTGCCTGTTTTGGACTCAACTTTTTCTGCGTCTTGAAGAATATATTAGCAACATTATCAGTCCGCACCACAAATCGAGTTCCCAGCAGATAGACTCTCCAAACCTATAACCAATGTATAACAACAATCATTTCTTTTTCATGAGTCGAGTACCTTTGTTCTGCATCATTCAACTTTCGACTTTCAAAGGCCACATGATGACCTTCCTACACTAACACGCCCCCAATAGCTTTATCAGATGCATCAATGTGTACATCAAATGGCAACTCAAAATCAGGCAGCTTAAGTATAGGTTCAGATGCAATAGCTTCCTTCAAATTTTGAAAAGCTTCTTGACATCGTACAGACCACACCCACTTAACATCTTTCTTCAATTAATCAGTCAAAGCTGCTGCCCTTTTCGAATAACCAACAATGAACTTTCTGTTATAGTTAGCTAACTCAAGAAACAATCTTAAACCCTTCACGCTGCGAGGTGCTCGCCAATTAACGATGGCCTGCACTTTCTTAGGATCTATTCGAACTTGATTTTTACTAACAAGATGCCCCTAAAATTTTATCTCTTGTTGAGCAAATTCACACTTTTCCATCTTAACATAAAGCGTATATTTTCTCAATTGAGACAAAACCATACTTAGGTGATTGACATGTTCATCCAATGTTCGACTATAGATTACAATATCATCAAGATAGACAACCACGAAATCATCAAGATAGTCAAACAACACATTGTTCATTAAGTTGCAAAAGGTAGCCGGAGCATTGGTTAGCCCAAACGACATTACAAGGAATTCATAAGAAGCATATCTAGTTACACAAGTAGTCTTAGGATCATCGCCTTCAACTATTCTAACCTGCCAATAGCCTGCCCTAAAATCTAGCTTAGTGAACCAGCATGCTTTGCTCAGCCTGTCCATCAAATCCTGGACCAATGAAACCGGATACTTGTTCTTCACAGTTGCCTTGTTCAACACCCTATAGTATACACACATTATCATCGTCCCATCCTGCTTCTTTTGGAATAAAACAGGTGCACCATACGGAGCCTTAGATTGCTGAATTAGTCCAACATCCAACAAATCGTTCAATTATTTACGCAATTCAGCCAACTCCTTGGGAGTCATACGATAAGGAGCTTGTGCAGGAGCAACCGTACCTCGCAACAACTCAATTTAGTGATCAATATCCCTCCTTGGCGGCAGATTCTTTGGCAATTCAGGTGGCATCACATCAACAAATTGTTTCAGCAACTTAGCCACATAATCAGACACCTCTACCATAACATCAGGCTTCAATTCGACTAAGGTAGAAAGTATAGTTTCATCACCTTTCTTCAACCCTTTGTCGATTGACATAGCAGACAACAACACCCCTTTGTCCTTCTTCTGTGCAACTTTGTTGACCTTCCCAAATGGATAAACACTTTTCACAAACCCAGCATTGCCCTCATTCATAATCATCATCCCATCTAAGTGTGGAAAAGGAACAAGCTGGAATTTTCTCAGAAAAATCGATACCAAGTATGATCTCAAAATCTCCTAATGGCATCACCATCAGGTTATGTTTTCCTACCTAATTCTCAGTCGACATAGACACCTCATAAGCCATGCCCACAATGGCTTGTTTCTTAGCATTAATTGTTTTGACGTATGAAGGACTTTTAGTCAACTTGATCCCCAATTTTGCAGCAATATTAACATCAATAAATGTATGAGTAGACCCTGTATTAGCCATAACCATCTCACATTTTTCTTTAATTTTCATTTCTATATGAATCAATGAAGCATGTGGATTTAAAGTCTTAAACGTCCTTCGACATTATTAACCAACCTAATATGAATAAAGACAAACCTAACGGATTTACCATAGCAACCACGACTTCCTCTTCTTCTTCATCCTGATTCAATTTTCCAACAAGCAAAGTGTTCACCCTTTTACGGTTTGGACAAGACATAGCCAAATGAGGACCACCACAAGTCCAACAGCCCTTTGAATTCCCATCCTTGTTCTTTGGTCTGTTTTCTTTATTTCCTTTTGTCATTGGTGCCTTCCCTTTATCATTAGCATAGTCTTTACGATTCTCCCTTTTCCAATCCCCTTTCTTCTCACCTTTTTTCTTAGATTTTGAAGTAGAAGGAACATCAGCAGCAGGTCGAGTCATTCGAAAATTCACTAACGAATCAACAGCAGCAATTGCCCCTGGCAAGTCCTTAACATTCTACCTCCGAAGTTCGTTTTGAGCCCAGCCTTGCATACCCGAAATGGAATTATGTAATTTATCCTCATCAGACATATTCTGTATGTCTAATATCACAGAGGTAAATTATTTAATGTAATCCCGCACCGAACCAGTTTGCCTCAGTCTCTTCAACTTGTCCCTTGCAAGCCATGAGGCATTGCTAGGAAGAAATTGATCACGCATTTCTTTCATCAACTTGGACCACGTATCAATTCTGGGTCGTCCAACACTCACATCGTCTGCATTTCGAGTCCTCCACCAAAGTTTAGCATCACCAGTCAAGTATATCGTAGTGATATTCAACTTGTCCGCCTCAGGCACCCTTGCAGCAGTAAAATACTGTTCCATATCCCAAATGAAGTTTTCTAGTTCTTTAGCACTCCTTGCGCCACCAAAGGCTCTTGGTTCCGAAATGTTAACCTTAGACAATTCCCCACGAGTTGAACCTAACGCTGCCACAGCCCGACACAATACAACGATCTCTGCGCGAAGGTTTTCATTATCCTTCTGCAGTCCCTCCAATTGTAGTGAAAACCTTCGCACAGAGATCGTTATATTGTGTTGGGACCTTCACACAGAGATCGTTACTTTGCTGCTCTTATTAGTGCTCTGCAACTGGAGATTTTATATGTAAAATACATAATGTCAAGTTTGTCCATTCTTTTTTTTGGAGGCGGCTTTGATTTCGACACTACTGCCATGGCTACAAAATGGACATGTGAAGGTAGTGTCAAGTTTGTCCATTCTTTTTTGTGGAGGCGGCTTTGATTTCGACCTCCTCTTTCCCATAGCTCAAGATATTTTATTTATAGACTTAAATCTCAATTCGAGTTCTCTCAATTCTGTATATTTCTGTGTATTGAAAATAATAATAACATTCCTATTTATAATAGTAAAAATTAAATTATATTAGGATTAGGAACCACTCTAAATAACAAATCTTAATTAAATATAAATAAGTAAATAACAAATCCTAACCAACTTAGATTTTCTAGTCCAACTTTAAATTATTATTTTCAACGTAAAAGAAATATTATTTTACGAAATAAACACTTTTATCTCCGGCTGCATTGATACTTGATAGCATCAAGGATAACTATTAATGAGACGATGAAGGCTTGATCAATATTTGGATACATTGTCACCATAAAATTGTCTTTTCCAGTTAATAAACTCTTAGCAGTAATTTTCTTATGCATCTGCCATAAATCATTCACAAAAATATAGTGTAAGTATAATATAACGTTCATTAATTCATCATTTTCAATCAAGAAAGAAAATCGTGTTATAGGTTAAAGAATTACTAAATTGGTGTGAATTTGAATATTAATTTTGTTGAAATTTAATTTCTTTTACAAAGCAAATCGGCGAAATTCTGAATATGATAATCAAAACATTTTTTTTTTGTGAATTTGAATATTTATTTTGTTGAAATTTAATTTCATGTCTTAGAAATTCACAATCCATAAATTATTAACGCTCGTTATAAGGGGTCGTTTGGTAGAGTGTATTAGAAAATATAATATATCCATTACCTTTGTGTATTAGAAAAAAATAATGCATGCATTAGTTTTGTGTATTAAAAAAATATTAGTATTTTGTTTGATATTTTTTTAAGCCTATGTATATAACTAATACTTGTATTAGTTTCGCAATCTATTGTGTATTAAAGTGTGTATTATTATAATACCATGGATTTTCATCTATTCATAATACAAAGGATTTCAATACATGCATTAAATTGATTAATGACATAACTACCCCTCAAATCTCTCTCAAACATTTTTCATTTCCCAAAGTTAATGAGCGTGGAGGATATTTTTGTAAACAAATATTTGTTATAGAAGTTATGCAAAACTTGTTATTTTTATTACATCTAAGTTTTCCAAGCGACATGTTTAAGACCAAAAGATTAAAGGACATTTTGATATATTTGACATAATTTAATTTAAAACTTCAAGATTGAAAAATCTTAGTTGTATGAGGAAGTTTTATAATAAATAAAAATTCATTTTTATGGGTCACATGTCTTTATAACTTATCTTTTTTCTTCTCACTCCTACACCCACACCTTCCATTTACCCCTCCCTTTAACATAAAGTACATTGCCTTTTTTTTTAAAAAAAATTTATTTAAATTTATTTTGACTACACAAATTAAAAAGGCACTGTGAGCAAAAGTAAGTTTTGAAAATTGATATTACGTTCTTATTTTTTTGTGTTTCTTTAACATTACTTCTCCGATTCTCCTCTAATGTAGTTTATTTTCCTTTTTCCTAATAGTTCTTTATGTCTATTTATCGAAAATTAAATAGATTAATGTTACTTCAAATTTAAATTCAAACCACTATGTATTTAAAAAAGAATTAAATTAAACATGTGTTCTTAACATCCTAAAAATTCAATTGTACTATTTTAGGGTAAACATAAATAGTTATTTAAAATTAATTGTCAATTAATTTTTTAAAATATAATTACTTATTTTCCCCCTATGTAATGATAATTCTATTAATTGACAAGTAATTTTTAATAATTATTTTTAGTAATGTAAGTTAAAAAAATAATATCAAAATGTTAAAATAAGATAAACACGGTTAGAAATATTAAATTCCACATTTTTGGGAATAAAAATATTAAGATTAATAAAAGGTAGCAAAATTTAAAATAACTACACAAAGAAAGAGAAGCAAAAATTGAACTAAAAGGAGAAAAAGTTAAAAGGAAGAGAGAGAAGGGATTTTGGCACATTTGTTTTAAAATGGGACCCAAAATCCACTTGGCAAAATATAAATGACGCCTCATACAAGTTTTATCTGCCACATTATACTTATACCTCAAACATAATAAAAACTTTCCTAAAAGTAATATAGAACTATTCAAAATAGGTTAAATTTATTCTTTATTATATTTTTGATTAAAAAAAATTCTTGTTATATTTTTGGTTTGAAAATATCCTTCACTCATCAAAATAGACTAAGATCCCGTTTGGATTGACTTAAAAAGTAACTTTTAAAAAGTAACTTCTTAAAGTGCTGGAACTTATTTTTAAAAATAAGTAGTTATGTGTTTGGATAAAAGTGTTGCAGTTGAAAAAAAAGTTGTTGATGTGTTTGGCAAATAAGTGTTGGTAAACACTTTTTCTATCAAAATGTCTGAAATACCCTTAAAGTTGTTAACATGATAAAAAGTTGATTAATTTAAGGTTTTTATACTTAAATAATAATAATAATAATAATAATAATAATAATAATAATAATAATAATAATAATCATAATAATACTAATAATAATAATAATAATAATAATGAGATGTTAGGGTTAATTCAATATGGGTAATTTGGGAATTGTATAAAAGAATTAAGGGCAAAAAGGTAATATACTTGGTCAACATAAAAGGGCTTTTAAGTTAAAAAAAAAAAAGAAGCACCCCTCACCTATCTTTTAGCTTTTGGCTTAAAATAAGTCATTTTTGACTTAAAATAAGTCACTTTAATAATTGTCAAACACTCTAATAAGTCAAAAACTGACTTTTAAGCCAGTTTGACAAGCTAAAAAGCCCATCCAAATAGGCTCTAAGATACCTTTCCTTCTAAAAGGAAACAGTTATTCCAAAACAAAAAAAAACTAGGTTAACTTAACTGAATCTGGGAAATATAATTATAAAATAAGAACATAAGTAGAATAAATATTTTTCATTTTAAAAGAAGATGGCATATATATTCCTTTTTCTTTCTTAACACATTAGGTATGAGTTATATTTTTTCTTAAACATGATATCATGTACCTTTTTTTACTAATTTTAAGAACACTGATGTGGTTAAAAATAATAATTTCAGTTATATTTTGATGTGCTATACTCTCTTTATTTTTAACTTAAGTCATCCTAAATGTCAGTTAAGAGGTAATATAATATTTTTGAAAAAAAATAGAATAAATTTTTTGTTGAATTTCAAAATTGTTTAATTTATCTCCAAAATAGACTTTTACTAAATTCTTGAAATTGATGGCAAATTATTTCATTTCAAGTAGTAATGGAAAAAGTTGGTCCAGTTTTTCTTCTTTTGAAACAATCGTTAGATAGAAAGGTATTATTGATTCATTTGAGTAATTGGAGGTATTTTTAAGATGAATATTTAATGGGGAGGACATTTGCACTGAAAATATAATGAAGGACAAATTTGATCTATTTTATATATAAGAGTATTTTTTTGCCTTTTTCTCTAAAAAAGTACTATAAAATCATAAATATTTGAAACTATCATAGTAATAATATCATTAATCTCAAAATAATAAAAGTGTCACTCATTTAATTTTATTAAAAATAAATATGACGGAAAATTTTCATTGTACTATTACTAAACATGAAATTACGTGTCTTTTTTTTTTTTTTTTGGCTTTTCCAAAATAACGTCTTTTCTATACTTAGTATGTTTTTCAATTTCAGCATTCTACATGACAAACTTAAAACCATAAAATTTAGAAAAATACGGACATATTTAATTTACAAAATTCAAAAGTCTCCCTTTATTTCTTAAACTCATTGTCAAGTCAAACTAATATGCTTAAAGAAAAAATAACAAATAGAAAGTAAGACGAACAATAATTAACCTGAGCAACTATGGTAGAAGAATATCCAGCATAAATTACACATGATCTATCAGTCTAATTTCCCTTAATGAGATAATCACAATTCTTCTCCTTGGAATTGTTATTTGCTAAGAAAACAACCAATTTGGTCTTCCATTGAAACAAAGATGTTGTCTTTACAGTAAATAAAAAGTCTTTGTCACCGACAAAGGTTGTGGTGGAGTGATAAGTACTCATTCATCATTAACTAAAAGGTCTTGGGTTCGAACCCTCTTGGGTACGGAGTTGCCTTTGTTGGAGAGCGCTTTACCCCCACCCCCCCAATGTGGGACTTCCGGGCGCGAATCCGAATTTAGTCGGACTCTAATGTGGGTACCGGATATCGAGTGAAAAACCAAAAAAGAAAAATAAAAAATCTTTGAGATCCATGACACTTGAACTTGTCCCGAATTTTTTAAAATACACATTAACTACGCGGGCGTTCTATTACCCCACTAAACAATCTTGAACTAATATTATTACATCATTTTTTGTCCACCTTACATAGAGAGTGTGTGCACTCTCTCAAAGAGAGTGAGCAACCTAAAATAACAAATACTCCCTCTGTCCCATTTTATGTGACACCATTTGACTTGGCACGGTATTTAAGAAAAAAGGAAGACTTTTTGAAACTTGTGGTCTAAAATAATTCTTAGATATTTGTGTGGTTGAAAATCATTTCATTAAGGGTAAAAGGGGTATTCTAAAGTTAAATTATTTCTAATTACGGTAAGGTGACATTCTTTTTGAGACGGACTAAAAAGGAAAGGGTGCCACATTAAATGGGACAGAGGAAGTACAATTTTATTTTTACAAGTATTTTATTATAAAATATATATTCTTATTATTTTAACATTTTTTCCTTATTATTTTTTCTCTTTCTTCTTCAATAATTTATTGTCATCTCCATTGAAGCTTCTCACTTTCAATGTCACCATTTTTATTAGTTTTACTCTCTTTAATTTTAAAACTTTATCTAAATATTTTCTTACATTTCGAACAATTCGATAAACCCATTAGATTTCAAAATAATTAAGAGGTATCATATAGTTTTTTTAATCCGATTTCAGTCAAGTTTTTTCAATTTTCGGGGAATTCATTGATTCTTTTAAAATTATCATTTCTAATTTTGAAGTTATATGGAAAAGAGTAATTGATGATAACTTCAAAATTTTAAATTTTCTTAGAAAAATAATTAGTTTTGTTGTCAATAATTCAATAAAGTCTAGAAAATAGTATGATTTATTTTTTATAAAAAAATCACTGAAATAAAGAATTTGATTGGAGAAGAAAAAGAAAAAGAAAGGAAAAAAAGGGAGAGGGGTTCAACTTGACGCGGGGGGTGGGGTGAGGGTGAGAGGTGAAGAAAAAGAAAGAAAATTGAGGGATGGATCAACTTGAAAGTGGAGTGGAAGATGAAATGAAATTTAAGATAAAATTAAAATTAAAATAAGTCAAAAATTAAGAGAGAGAGTAAAAATTAAAATGACTATACTCTTGATTCTGCCATGAACAATGATCAGACACTTTTACTTGTTAGTTATGTAAAAATTAAAAAAACTTGACTATACTCTTTTTTTCAAAGATATTTTTTGTTTGTGGTATATATATAACCCCGTACTGTGAGTATAAGATAAGGTTCCGACAGGGGATAATCAATAAAGACACATCTTATTTATTCTATACAACTGTATTTATGAAATTTCTTATTCTACTTATGACTTTGATTTGATTTGATTTTAGAGACGTGTATATTGAGTTATTATTAGTCGCAAGTATTATTCTAACCTACCGATAAAGAAGAGGTATTATTCTAACCTCATCAAGGTGTTCAACAATCAAATGCACATGGGCAATTTCACACCATAAGGAAAAGACAACAACTCAAGCAATTCAAATCCACTCTCATGTCATCAATCATTTTATCAATCAATCAAATAGGAGCTACAACAAGGCAATTCACAAGTCATCAATATGAACATGTTGCCTTTTCATTTATCCCCTTCTTATTCGTTAAGATTTATCAAGTGGAAGCAATAACCCTTCACCTCATTCCCCTTGCTCCCCAACACATTTACAATGAAGAGAAGTAGACAAGTCTACTAGATTACAATGCTTAAGAGATCACTTGTCTTAATGCAATCAATTAATCAACCCAAGGCTTGCGTTTTCCCCTTCTGAACCACTTCTAAAGTCACACAATCTATATAAATCAAGTATTCACAATAAATTTTAATCATCCAGCTCAAGCAATAATACTCTGAACATATAAGACCTTGTAGAGAAAGACAACCCTCTCACGAACCTGCAAACTCTTTTCGCCTCATCTGGAACAATAGTCATGGCGTGCCTGGAAAGCTCACAAAAACGGGCCTCATACTCAATAACAGTCAAACTGCTTTGTCTCAAATCCTGAAACCTCAGTCGGCTCTCCTCCCTCACGCGCCAAGGAATGAAGTGGTCCTGGAAAGTACTAGAGAACACATCCCACTCTGCCGGAGGATATCCAACTGGTCTAGACCTCACAAAAGTCCTCCACCACTCTCTGGTGCGTCCATGAAGCTAAAGTGTAACAAATCGGACACCACGAGCATCCACCATACCCACTGCCTCACGTATCTCATGGCAGAAAGTCAAAAACTCATGGGCATTCTCACTCTTACCACCCTGAAACTAGGTAATTTCATCATCTAAACCTTTCGTAACATTGTTGATCAACCGCTGTCAAAATAACCTTATGAGAAAAATGTGCACCAAATGTTGGTGCAGGAACCACTAGTGGTTGACCCACCTAATCAATGATGACCAGAGCCTGATGTTGCTGACTTGGGGTCTATGCACCTACGTTCGTTTGAGAAACTTGTGGTGTCCCTGTCGCACCACCCTGGGAGAAGTTCTCTAACACACCAAGCATTCTCAACTGAGTCTCCTAAAACAAAGGAGCTGCAAACTCGGGAGGAACCTGGTCCTTAGCAACCCCAACATGTGGCTTAGGAGAGACTCTATAGCTCGGCCTCGGGTTAGTGCCACTTCACCGGCACGACCTCTAGCCGATGCTACTTCATGAGCAGGACCTCTAGCTCAGGTCCTACCTCTACCCCTAGCTGGGGTCTCAGCAAAAGCCTTGGGAACTGCCTCCCCTCTACCACTGGAAACAAAAGTTCTAGTCCTCGGCATCTGCCAAAACAAAACGCAGCAACTCAACACAAGTGAGGGTAACCATGCACGATAAGAATGAGTGAACAAATGAAGTTCCCTAATAGTCTTCATAGCCTCTTGAATATAAGTACATACGTCTCCGTACTAATCCTCAAGACTCTACTTAGACTTGGCTTGTATACATGTGATACCTATAAACCTAGGGCTCTGATACCATTTTGTCACGATCCAAAAATGGATGTGATGACACTTGTCTATTCCCACCAAGATAAGTCAGCCTCAAGCCAATGAAATCAAAGGAATGTGAAAATATAAAGCAAGAACAAGATAAATATTAAAAACTTATTCATTCTATTAACATCTCAAAACCTGGTTGTCATGTGTACAAGTCTCTAATACAAAAAGTGCATAAATGAAATAATTACATAGTCTCAATGTCTTTGTTTCTCAAATAGAATAAAGAAGAACATAAAGGAAAAGAGGGCTCACCAAGATGACAAGCAACTAGCTATCTATAGTCCTTGGACAAGCCTCGAAAAGTAGGAGAAGAAAAGAGTGAGTACCAACAATACAGTACCCAACAAGCAACCTAATAAATAAGGCAACCTAGCTAGAAATCGAATACTCATTTCATCTCAACCGAACCTCCTCAAACTACAACCCACATAGAAATCAGTCCTACCTAGCAGTTTTACCATACACGGCTCACAATGCCCGATATTCACAGTCCAATAGTCATAATTCAACAACCAACACGTATCAAGTTAATCAATCTCAAGTATCACACAGTTTAATCACAAGTATCAAATACATCAATCATAATTAACAAGTAGGTCAATCATAAACATCAAAATAAATCAAACCACAATAGTCAAATCAATGCTAGATTAACCATTTCCCATCGGCTTTAGGTCATATCACTAGTCGGAACTATTTTCCATCGACTTTATATCACTAACAATAATCATTTCTCATCGGACTTATATTACTAGTCGAACCATTTCCCATCGACTTTATATTAAATCACTAGCCAAAACTATTTTCCATTGGCTTTATATCATATCACTAGCCGAAACCATTTTCCATCGGCTTTATATCATATCACTAGCCAAAACCATTTTCCATCGGCTTTATATCATATCACTAGCAAAAAGTATTTTCCATCCACTTTATCTCACATGTCTCATCATAGTGTAGTGGCCTAGTCCCGCTATGGCTGCCTCGACAGGTTTTGCCCAGAAAATTCAAAATTTCGCAATGTCTCCCATACCCACACTTATTACATTTCCTGGAATATAACTTAATGATAGCAATCTATCATTCACTTATCAATTATAAACAAGTTACAATTTCCCTTGTATAATCTCACAGAAATTCATGAAGCTATAATCCAGACGCTGAAAATTATTCAAGTAATGCAATGCATATGTTGACAATTAACAATGATATCACTCAAATTAATCAGGTTCATTACATTCTATTTGCATCAAGAATAACTACTAACTGACCATTCATTCATCCATCCACGTGACCTTTAATGCAAGATACCAATTGTAACCTACTTGGTTCCAATATTTCATTTCTTATGCCCCTGCAGCCGCAACCACAATATCTAGTTTTCTCTGTTAAGATACCAAGTGAAATTCAGAGATATCAATTAGACTCAATCCATACCACAAGTGCCGGACAGTATGAAACTAGTAAATAATGGAACAATTTCCTAGAATGTTTCATAGCTCCATAAAGATTAAGTGTGGACGTCAACACACTAATCCTCAAGACTTTATTCGACATTTATTCTTGTACTGGAGAGCAGTAACTTGAGCTCTGATATTAAATTGTCACGATACAAACCCACTAGGTTGTGTGGACACCTAATCTAACATCTAGATAGAAGAACTCTTACAACCTAACTTTAAAAATGGGTAGTATGTAATTAAATAAAACATAAGAAAGCTATTTAATAATTGAAATAGTCATGAAAACTCAAGATTAAGGAACCATCTAGTACATTTAACCGAAAACCTGTTACGACCAAGGGTACCCCCTAGATGTAACAAGTTGTACAAGACCCCGAGAGGCCTCTTACAAACCTCTTAGCATATCATAACATAAGATAATAGAAATGAGCGGAAATTTAAAACATTTTTCATAGCATCAAAATTTCATAAAACGAAACAGAAGTCTATTACACTTGTCTCAAACCATCTAAAACATGAATATCTTTATGACGCAACCCATACAATAGTTCTAAACATAAAATTAAAGACATAAGGACATGGTGGTCAAGCCCTCAAATGCTATGAGGACTCACCAAAACTTCTCTTCTTGTTGTACTATGAACCTAGCCACGAGGATGGAAGTCATTATCGCCGGACCCTACATTTGATAAGAATGTAGGCAAACGTATGTGTTAATACAAACATGTACTAAATATGATGGCTAGCATAAATCATCAACATAAGCATATCATAGGCATTAGTCAACATAAGACATAATCTATAAGCATAAGAGATATCAACATAAGTCATAAGCATATTCAATGCACATAAATCATTATTCTATAAGAGGAACACTTCTCAAATAACCTCAACTTGTTCTTTCTCAATACATAGGTCATCACCTCTAGTCATGCATATCATGGAAGGCAACTTAAGCAACTATCCAAGCTAATCAAACATCATGACAAGAAATTCTCATAATAGAACATACTTACAATACTTCCTTGAAGTAATCTTGTTTCATCATAACATGCTACTTTTATTAGGGATTAGTCCCTCATTAGCTATTCTTACTATTCATGGAAGAGTACTTCTTTACTAGTCCAAGACAAGTCATTACTCATGAATGGTTATGATTTACCAATCCAAGGCTACCAAGTAAAAATACCTCATTATGCTAGACCAAGCTATCATGGAAAGCACCTTACTTATGCAAGTCCAAGATATTCAAGGAAGGGTAATATTGCTCAATACAAGCTATCATGACATGATGGGGCCTCACCAAGTCAAGCTACCATGCAAAGCACTCTATTGTGCTTAGTTCAAGCTAACCAATGGTACTATTGCTCAATCCAAGGCTATCCATGAGGACTCCTAACTCAAGCTATTAAGCATGGTCTTATCTTACCAAGTCAAGCTATTCATGAAGGGATATCATATCACTACTTCAAGCTATCATACTTCAAACATACTTTGATTCATTTTAGGTGAGCAAGCCTTTCAACCTAGAATCATTCTATATGAGAAAACCTTTCACATTAATGTTCAAATGTGTTCATAAGAATGTCCTTTCAATCAACACAACAACACTATTATAATCATTGACACTTCACTCTCAAATTGTCCTTATAGCATTTACATAGAGTTCATAACAACATGCATACATTCATAATATAGACCATGTGGTTGCATCCTTCCACAACAATCCTATCTACAATCTACATTCATCATATAAACTTACTATCAAAGCCCTAATAATCATTCTTCATCATATTAGCCTTAGTTTGAAAGCCCTACTAATTATAATTCATAACACATGCCTTAGTCTCAAGACAATTCTAATCATCAAAACCTTCAAGTCAAATTCATCATCTATACTTGATTTCATTCAATTCACATATATGTGCTTCAATTCTAAGCAATCGAATCATATTTCATCATATTACCCCCAATCTCTATCTCTAAAAATCATGGTTCATCATGCATACATCAATCTCAATCAATTCATGTCTATATGATTATCTCTCAAGCAATCTACAATGTAGTTCATCAATTCTAGAAGATTACCTCTAAATCCTCAATTTCCCCTTTCATGGCATAAAACTCAATTACATCAATTTCATCTTTCTAGACATGGGTTAGGCATGTGTACATGTAAATTCATCCTAAAAACATGTAATTCTATCCGTTCAATCATAAACAATCATAATCTACTCAATTGGATCAATACCCATAACATTAGAAGAAACCCTAACTAGAATTGAGGAATTCTTCTAAATTGGGGAAATCATGGGGGCTCCATGAATGAAAGGATTTCATGGATGAATAAGCCATCATACCTTGATTACAAAGCCCATAATTTCTTGTGGAATGGAGACTTGATCGTGACCCTAGCTCCAACTCTTTCGTCTTCTTCTAGTTCTAGAGAGAGATATTTGAGAGGATGAACTTTGGGATTCTTTTGGGGTTTTGGAAATAATGTCTTGAATGGTGAGTTTAAAGGGTTAAAATCTCTTTTATAGGTTTACTAGACTTATACAAAACGACCTCACTTCGTTCTAACTTAAGTTGGAATTTCCCAAAATGGCCCTCACTAGGCAGCCTACTGCCCAGGCATCACGAGAGGCACCACGAGCCGTGGTCGTGGTCCTGCTCATGGTCCTTCGACCAGTAGCTAGGCCACCTTGGCTTGGTCTCCATGAGTTGAAGGCATCACTACGAGCCTTGCCACGAGTCGTGGTCTTCACCACTGGTCGTGAAGTGGCTCGTGAAGGTGAGCCCAACTTGAGGCAGCCTTGGTGAGCTATTGCCTCACCACAATGGGGAGTGGTGGCCACCACAAGCCATTTAGGCTGTCGTGTTGGAGGGTAATGTCTTGGCAAGCTTGGGGCAGCCTTGGCCCTTGCCTTTTTGCCTTAGCTCCTGCCTTCTGGTCTTGGCTTGTTGCCCTCATGCTTAGCCCTAGTTGGCCTACTAAACTACGGGGTGTTACAAAACCCTTCCAAGGAACTAGTCTAAACAGATACAAGAGCTATTAAACAAACACAAGGCTTAAAGAATATACGACACAACTCCCACCATAAGGTAAGAGAAGTAAAAGCTAACGAGATCATCATCGTCTTCGCTTATGAAACATCACCAAATCCTGCAACCAAACTATGTCAAGTGACATAGAAAAAGTAGTAGCACTACAAACAACACATACCTATAGGCATCTTCGGTCGATCCGAATTCACCACATAGTAACATGAAAAATAACCAAAGAAAGCATGCACCTTAAACATAAAACTAGGGCCTCGATCCACCCATTCATCAATACAAGCATCATTATTTTGACATTTGATATACCCTATCGCCTTTCGCTGCCAACTCCACTCACATCAGATCACACTACTAAAAAATTGCTTAAAAATGACGGACAAAAAAGAGACGGACGACATCGCTCCAAAAAGCGACGCCTTTTGCCACACTGTTCGTTGCTTTTTAATAAAAATAATTATTTTTAAAATTCTTTTACAAAAAGCAACGGACGGCATCTCTTAGTCCGTCGCTTTTTTTCACAGATTTTTGCGCTAATTATATAGTTAATTAATAATTATTTATTTAATATATATAGATACGCCGTCTGTCGCTTTTTATTAAAAATAATTATATATAAATTAAAAAGTAACCACGTTGTCCGTCGTTTTTAATTTATTTTATTTTATTAATTAATTTTTCAAAGAGCGAAGGACGACATCTCTTAGTCCGTCGCTTTTTGGTCAAAATATCTAGTCAACTATTTTTAAAAAGCGACGGACAATGTCTTTTAGTCCGTCGCTTTTTGGTCAAAATGTTGGTCAACTATATTTAAAAAAAGCGACGGACTTAGAGACGCTGTCCGTCGCTTTTTATTAAATATCGAAAAGACATATTGTCATTTTCTTATTTTCCTCTCTCTCTCTTCACTCTTATTCTCTCCCTTCTCTCTCTATATATATATATCGATCTCCCTCCCCGTCACCGTCACCGTTGCCACCCTTCTCCATCGCTGTCGCTGCCTCTTCCCCGTTGCCTACCGCCTTCGCCGGTCGCCGACCGCTGCAGTTAGGGTTAAATTTTAGTTTTTTTTTCAATTCTAGTGATTATAATTGATTGTTTGTTAGTATATTATTGTTTTTGTTTGTTGGGTTGTGTTATTCAATTGTTAATTAGATTTGATTATTATTAGTTAGGTATAGATAATTGAAGATTTTTATTTTAGGGTATTTTTAAGAAAAAGTTGGGCATTTTAAAATTGGGCATTGTTAGTTAGTAAAGAATTGGTATTTTTGTATTTTAGGACTAGTTTAAACTTGAGAATATGTAATTTGAGGTTGAATTGGGATTTTTTTTGGATTTGATTTTAGGACTAGTTAGTAAAGTGTTAATAATTTG
>JAJOOI010008977.1:0-38035 GCA_029582585.1 Solanum bukasovii
AAAACAACTATAAAACATAGGTACATTACCAAGGAACATGTATGAAAAAGTGGGGAAAGAATGGGAATGTTTGGCGTCCTTGGCGCTCTGAGAGGCGCGGGGCGCCAGCCCTCAAACTTCAGAGGGGCCTGCTGGGCGCTCTGCTAGGCGCGCCGCCCCAAGGGCTGGACTTCAGAGTCCCTTTTGGGGCGTGCTGGCTGGCGCGACGCCCCAACCCTTTTCCCCAAAAATTCGACTCTTCTCCTTAGTTTCTCCAACTCTAAACTTTCTAAACTTCAAAGCTTCCAGCCCCAAACACTAGAATCATAAAACCCCTCAACATTCAATAGATTTCAACTCACAAACACAACCGGAAACATGTCCCAAATCAACAAGAAACTTCAACAACAAAACCACAACTTCAACAACACAACCAATCTTTTTTCACAGAATTAAAACGAGTTTGGCGTGTGGGGGAATGAACCAACCCAATACTATGATCTCACATACCTTAATAGGGATCATCCCTGACGAAAACCACGACGATCTTGATGAGTCCTTGCTTCTTCTTCTCTTTCTCCTCTTCTTTCTCTCTTCTCTCAAAAAGGTCTAACTCTCACTTTTAAAAGGGAAAAACTGATTTAAAATCAGTCTAACACCTCAATATAACCAAAAGAAAATGGCTAGGGAAAAGACCAAAATACCCTTACAAATTCGGGCTAACTGCCCTGTCAACAGCCCAACTTCCAAAGGGCATAACTCACTCATACGAACTCGAAATCGAGCAAACTCGGCGGTGTTGGAAAGATCATTCCAAGGGATTTCCAAACATGATTGGAACTACACCTAAAGCATCCTGATCTAGGAGTTATTACAATTCAAAGTTGACCAAAAACTCATTTTTTCCCATACTTAGCCAAATTTCCAGATTCTGAATTTTCCAAAAATTGACTATTTCCCATTTCAAGCTTCTTCATAGTTATTTCAAATTGCATGACGTTACAATATCTCCTCCTTGGGAACATTCGTCCTCGAATGAGATTATTCTTACTAAGCTAAGGGTGTAACATCAAACACAACCACCCAACAAGTAACCATGCAATTACAAGAACAACAACAACATGCTCATTATAATTTAAAGAGCACTAATAAGGAAATTAATACCTTGATCTGCATTTCCTCCAGATTCAAAGAGATATGGATATCTCTTCTTCATGTCCTCGTCGGCTTCCCAAGTAGCTTCCTCAACAAATTGGTTCCTCCAAAGGACCTTGACTGAGGCTACCTCTTTTGTTCTCAATTTGCGAATTTGGCGATCTAAAATCTGAACATGAATCTCCTCATAAGATAAGCTATCCTTGATCCTAATACTTTCAGTTGGTAGGATCAATGAAGGATCGCCTATGCACTTCTTCAACATGGAGATGTGAAATACCGGATGAACCGTTGCTAATTCTTGTGGCTCTAACTCATAAGCAACATTGCCAATCCTCTTGACTATGCGATAAGGTCCAATATACCGGGGACTAAGTTTCCCCTTCTTACCAAACCTCATAACCCCCTTCATGGGTGAAACTTTCAAATATACCCAATCGTCTACTTCAAACTCTAACGCTTTTCTCCTAACATCGGTGTAGGATTTCTGACGACTCTGTGCCGTTTTCAACCTCTCTTGAATCACTTTCACCTTCTCCATAGCTTGGTGAACTAAATCTGGTCCTATCAACCCTGCTTCACCAATTTCAAACCATCCAATAGGAGATCTACATCTTCTCCCATAAAGAGCTTCATATGGAGCCATTTGGATGCTAGAGTGATAACTGTTGCTGTAGGCAAACTCAATGAGAGGTAGGTGATCATCCCAACTCCTTTAAAATCGATCACACAAGCCCTCAACATATCTTCTAAAGTCTGAATAGTGCGCTCTGCTTGCCCATCAATCTGAGGATGAAAGGCAGTACTTAAGTTCACCTTCGAACCCAAGCCTATCTGAAAAGATTTCCAGAACTGTGCAGTAAACTGTGAACCTCTATTTGAAATAATAGAGACTGGACTCCATGAAGTCTCACTATCTCTTGAATATATATCTTGGCATAATCTTCTGCTGAATGGGTAGTCTTTACCGGTAGAAAATGGGCTGACTTTATGATGTGACCATTCAATACCATCCAGGCAAGGCAAATGTAGTTGCAGACGCTTTGAGTCGAAAAACGGTAAGTATGGGTAGTTTAGCTAGCTTAAGTGTAGCCAAGCGACCTTAAATTCAGACCTTAGAGTCTAAGTTCATGCAATTAGACATCTCAGAAAGAGGTGGGGTGCTAGCTAGTATTGAGGTAAGGGCCACTTTCATTGAAGAGATCAATGCCAAACAATTAAAAGATGAGAATTTGGAGGAACTTAGAAAGAAGACTGCGATGGGTAAGGCATAAGAGACCACTCTTGATGCGGATGGTGTGCTAAATTTCAAGGGGAGAATATGTGCTCCTAGAGTAGATGACTTGATTGAGAAATTGTTGGCATAGTCTCATGGTTCGCGATATTCTATTCATCCGGGTGTGACCAAGATGTATAGAGATCTGAAGCGAATTTATTGGTAGCCGGGCACGAAGAAAGACATAGCGGAGTTTGTAGCGAAGTGTCAAAATTGTCAACAAGTGGAATATGAACATCAAAGGCCTGCAGGTTTACTTCAAAAAATGTCAATTCCGAAATAAAAGTGGGAAAGAATAGCCATAGATTTTGTGATTGGTCTTCCCAAGACTTTGGGGAAGTTTGATTCTATTTGGGTAGTGGTTGATAGATTGACTAAGTCAGCCCATTTTATTCCGGTAGAAATAGATTATAATGCTGAACAATTGGCTAAAGTTTATGTGAAAGGGATAACGATGTTGCACGGGATGCCCCTTTCTATCATTTCAGACCGTGGTACCCAATTCACATCCAAGTTTTGGAGGAAATTGCATGATGAATTGGGCACACAACTCACTTTTAGTACAACCTTCCTTCCACAGACAGACGGACAGTCATAGAGGACTATTCAGGTGTTAGAAGACATGTTGAGGCCATGCGTGCTTGATTTTGGAGGGCATTGGGATAAATTCATACCTTGTGTGAGTTCTCTTATAATAATAGTTATCACTCTAATATTAATATGGCACCATTTGAGGCATTATATGGGATGGGATGTAGATCACCCATAAGATGGTTTAAGGTTGGAGATGTGAAACCATTGGGGGTTGATTTAGTGAAGGATGCTCAAGATAAGGTTAGGAGTATTCAAGCTAAGCTTCTAGCATCCCAGAGTAGACAAAAGAAGTATGCGGATCATAAGGTAAGAGACATGGTGTTTCAATCCGGTGAAAATATTCTTCTTAAGGTATCACTCATGCAAGGGGTGATGATATTTAGTAAGAAGGGTAAGCTAAGTCCTAGATACATTGGTCCATTTGAAATTCTTGAATGCGTGGGGCCGGTAGCGTATAAATTGGCTTTACCTCCTAATTTATCGAGTGTTCATTCGGTATTTCATGTATCCATGTTGAAAAGGTATCATGGTGACGGGGATTATATCATTAAGTGAGACTCAATTGTGTTAGAGAAGGACCTTCAATATGAGGAGGAACCGATTGCAATTCTTGATCGTGATGTGCGTAGGTTGAGGACCAATGAGATTAAGTCCGTGAAAGTTCAATGGAAGCATCATCCAGTTGAGGAAGCTACTTGGGAAATCGAGAGGGACATGCGAGACAAGTATCCCCAATTATTCGTGATAGGTACTACTTCATTCCGTCCTTAGCCTATTTTCTTATGTTTTGTCACTCGGGGACGAGTGATGGGTAAATTGGTATCTATTGTAACGACTTGTTCCCGTCGTTATAGAAAAGCCAACGGGGGAAAATTTGGGGCCGAATTTTTTTTCCGTAGTATTTGGATTTTCCCAACCTTGTCCAGATTTGGACGAAATTGGAGTAATCGAGGTGTAGGGAAATCTGGTAAAAATTGGGTGATGTATTTATGATTTTGATTGCATGAGTGGTTAGATAACTCGTCAAGGAATCCATACGACTCTACGGAATTGAATTCGAGCGAGTAGAACTCCCATAATCAATCTTGACGTAAAAGGTATTTTCTGAACGTCGTTGGTTAGAGGTGTGTTGTGAAATGGGGATTTTGGAATTCTTGAATTAGCTCTCTGTCTCGAGAATGCCGCTTTGGCGGGCCAGACACGACTTAATGTCGTTAATAAACCCCTGAGCGACCTTATTTGACACTTTTCGATTTTTAGAGCTAAGGAACGAATCACAGGCGACTCCTACTCATTTTTTGCCATTCTTGAGGCTAAAAACGAAGAACAAGCGGAACGAATCCAGAAAGGGAAGGATAAAGTTTCTTAGGGTTTCAACTTTCCAGCTTGTTTCGAGGTAGGTGATTGTTGTGATTCTATGATTGTGTGATTATGTTTGTTCTTGCTTTATTATGATACTTGTATATGTATAAATGTTGCAATGTTGATCACACTTGTTGTAAATGAAATAGAGAATTGATGAATGCCATGTAATCATAACTTAAATGTATGATCTTGATGATATACTTGTGATTGTGATTGTGGTGTGTGAATGGGATCGGTTGCCACGTTCCAGCATGCTAACTGTTTTGGTTTGGGTTCCATAAGAGGACCAATGATTTGACATAAAATGTGAAGTTGTTCGTTGTTCGTAAATGTTGATATATATGCATGTGATTATAATGTTGTTTGACTTGTTTATGTTGCACTGGTGGGATAGCCGCGTGATCCTACCAGTATACTGTGGTTGTGTACTGATTCTGCACTTGCTCTTATTTTTGTTGAGTACCGGACATCTTCAAACGGCTATTGACAGACCTCGCTTAGAAGATCAGTGATCGTCGCTTTGAATTCAAGGGTGAGCCGATTCTCTCGGGCTACCGTGGGATTCTCTTTCGCCTATGTCCACCTTTTTCGGACTTAGACTTTTGTTTTAGCTAGTTGATTAGTTCATTCGTTGGGGTTGTATCCCTTCTTGTTTAGACTTGGTTCATTGTTAGAATGCTTTGGTACATTGACTTTCAGGTTCTAGGTTATTCTTCCGCATTGATAGTTATTGTTAGACTTTTGTTAGAGTTTATGGGAACTCTATTTTTATTTCCTTATTGTTGACTTAAATGCCTTAGTTTTTAGATTATTTGCTTGCTTTGGGTCGTAATAGTGGTTCTCCCACCAGAGTGTTAGTGTGGGTGCCAATCACAACGGTCTGGGTCGTGAACATCAACAATTAATCAATAATCCTTTCAAATCATTCTCAAACATGACACACAAACAATTAATCACATTACCTTTTTATTACCCTTTTTCCATCATTAGAATTATTCAACATGGACAAGTCAACCCATCACCAATTCTCATTACTCCCCAACACATACCACAAGGAAATACATGATTCTATGCACTTAACAGAGGTTTAGAAATACACTTGCCTCAATTTATCGAACAATCACTCCGGTACTTGAGCCTTCCCTTTACGTTGAACTTCCAAATCAATGCAATCTATTCAAGTACATAATTACAATAAGATTTCGAAACTAACAACACCCATATTACTTTAGGTTTAGCCTAGACCAAAAAATTCACCCAATTCTATAATCAAGTTCTTAAATCTTGATGTTAATTTACGCTAACAATTTTCTATAAATTTTAAGTCTAGGCTTACGTTTCAATTTCTCCAATATCACAAATGTAATAATATTCATATAATATAATACCTCTAATATTTATTTACGTAACTCAATATTATTAAAACTTGATTTATGAGTTAAAAGAACCCTAAAATTAGTGACGAACCCATAGCTTAAGTCGCTAACCGAAACCACCAGTCATCCGTATTTCAAACATTATCCTACAATTATTAATCATTACCCAATCACAACTTATTCTAGAATTATCAAAATTTACAACCCATAAATAGATTTGTTGTTTAGCTTTTAAGAGCCAAAATGGCAACCACTAATCATCGTTCTATATATAACCAAATACATATATAATTTTATTATATATTTATATATAGGTGTAGCAATTAATGAAAAGATAGCAAAGCAATTAATGCAGGCAGAATTTGAAAGCATCAGTTGAATTTTCCCTATGTGAAGCAGTTTGCCCTCTGTTGATCCGTGTTCACGCCGCACGCAGGTTAGGTTAGAGTCTTCCTCTGCTTTATTTTCTTTTCTAAATTAATTAGGTACTGACAAATCCTACTAATCTATTTTAATATATGAATGGACCAAAAGGCATAGGATCTATAAAAATATTTCAGACTCGGCCCATTGATCATCAACTAAATAAATAAATAATTTAATATATATCCATCAATAAAATAACCGTAGTTATCAAATAATTCAAAATTTTCAAATCAACTTTATCGACTAATCCAAAATTACTCGGGACAACTATCAAGAGGGGTAAAAGTCCAGGGCCGGCTCTATGCTTTGGGAAATAAGGCTTTTGCCTTAGGCCCCCAAATTTTTATCAAGAATAAATTATGTGTTAAAATTTTTATAAAAAAAATTGATTATTTATTATAAAAAGTATATTTTAAAAAATATATTATTTTACCTACATAAGCATTTTTGGTACTTTGTTAAAAATAACAATTAATAGTGAAAAGTGTTGAACGAAGTGAATTACAAATTCTTTTTTATTTCTTTTTAAATTTTAGTTTCAAGCATTACTACAAGCATATTAAAATGGGGTATACCAAGTCATCAACTTTTTGAGTCAAATTTTATGGTTCTAACTCTTATCTTTATTTAATATTCATCAACTTATTACTTTTGAATTATGTTAACAATTCATATAATAATTGCCTCACTGAAAGGATGTTTTCAATGTTGAGTTGATGAAATCTTACCTAAAACTAATAATTGAAAAAACAATTTAATTACTAATAATTTTCATCTAAATAATGTAAGAAAAATATTATTTTGAATAAATACATATATGAAGTTTGTTTATATTTTAGGCCTCGAATTAAAATTTTGCTTTAGTCCCCCAATAACGTTGAGCCGCCCCGGGATAAAACGCTATTTTTTTTTAAAAAAAACTCCCAAAACAACCTTGCGGGTCATTACAATCTTTAGGCTGACTTAGCTCATTAATTGCTTATAAAGTCCAATTCAAGAGTTGAGTATGAAAATGACAAATTAATAATGTGAATGAGTGGGTTTACGTATTGCCTTTTCTTATCTATGACCTTTAGCAGCCATACTTTGGATGGTGCGAGTGACACAAATATTAACATCCAGATAAATGTTCAATGATTCTTGTTGATCTACCTTGTAGGACTTGGCAAGAAGAAGATTATTGGATATACAAACAAAATTCGTCATTAAGTCTTTTTAACAACTTATCAACATTGTATTCCTGCCGGCTACTAGTTATCAGATTACGAAAATAGTACTACTATGTATGTATCTTGTTTTTTTTTTTCAAAATATGATTATTTTATTTAAAATTTCGTCTTCAAAGTAATTGATTGTTGCCATTGTTCAACTAATCAACTGAGCATTAAATCATAAAAAGGTACATATTTACAGAAACTTATTGTGTCGAAATCACCAAATAATGTGGTTAAAATGACTCTTAGGATGACCAAGAGAAACATAACTTAAAACGGTAGTCACATGTACATTTCATTATAGCAGGAATTTATCACTCAAAACATTAGAGTCACCGGCTTAAACAACCAAAACACTTAGGAGCCGTTTGATCATTAATTTCCCAAGTAAAATTTGATAAAAATATTGACAAATAATATTTATCCATACAATTTGCCATTATCTGGCAAATATTTTTAACAAATAGCCCAAATTCATAAATACTAGGAAAAACTAGTATTTGGTCAAAATAAAAAAAGGGGCCCGGTATGGGGCGTAGATTTGGGCACGTTATTTGGTTTGAGTTTTAAAGTAAGGGATGAATGGATTATTATAAAGAAAAGAATTCAAGGGACCCGGTTCTTTGAAACTTTAATTAATTTGAAATTGGGGAACAAAATAAATTAATGGAACTTACGTAAATTTCATTAGCTTAGAAACTAATTATTTAGATACACTCTAATTTGCAATATTATGTATCTTATCAAATTTTTGTGCCTCCAGATACGTCCAAATACATGTATTTCAAATACATATGGTCAAATTTAGATGTAATTTGTCTAGATACATTGTATCCATGTGGATTCGCGTGTATCCGGGATACATAGCAAATCTTGCTCACCTGTCTTGCCTCTCTCCCATCTTACTCGCCACTCTCCCATGTATCTGGGATTCCAGATACATGCGAATCACTCCAGATACATACAAATACATGTATCTAGTGTGATTCACATGTATTTGTGATACATACGAATCTCGCTCGCCTCTCCGCCTATTTTTGTGTACCTGGTAGCAAAAATACATGCATGTAAGAGCAAGATAATATAGGAAACTCTTAATTAGTGCTAAGATACATAATATTTTGAAAATATAGATAATAATAGTATAAATGGTAGTGAAGTATATTCAATTATATAATTTTCCCAATAAATAATGCTTATACTTAATTTTTAAGCTTCTTAATTTTAACAATATGAAATAATTACTTTGTTATGGACTAGTTACTTTTAAATAAAAGTACCAATTACGTCAACCAATTTGTAAAATTAGTTGATTTTTAAGAAAAGATCGATGTTTAATTCAAATATAATTATTTTAAATTGTTGCAAATTGAAAAGGCTTAAAATTAACTAAACCGTGGAGTCAAAATTGGGTGTTCAATAATGTTTCATACGGAAAAATTAGAAAACTTTAATTTCCACTATATCTACTTTCAAACAATATGCATTTTCCCAGTGAACTGTTTGGTGAAAAACGAATTCAAAAAAAAAGTTCTATAGCACAAATATCCCATTAATTCGCAGTGAAAAACCTTTATTCTAATAGGGTTACATAACCTTCAATAGAAGTATGTACCACATATTAATATGATTTTCTTAAGTTGATTAACACTTACTTTGAACACTGAAATCTTTTCCGCAAATTTAGATCTATTCTTTTCAATTTGAGGCCGACTTCTTAATAATTTACCAACAAGGGTGAGCCGATGGACAACACATTAATATTGAAGAAAATTATTCAAAATCTCCGAAGAATTCATCTAAGTTAATTGACATAATTGTTAATGACCACAATAATAATAAGAAAACATGTGCACAAACAGTTAAATAAGACAATTGAACTTCAGTTCATATTCAATTATTTACAGGCTGAGAATCTGTTTGGACTAACTTTTTCAGTTTTGACTTATAAATGAATCATAAGTTACAAATTCTAATTTATGACTTTTTAGCTTATTTTGACTCATAATTCAATCATTTGCTTAAGTTGCTGCTTTATTATGACCCCTTTGACTAAATATTAACTTCCCTTTCATGAACTTGACAGTGGCTTTACAGAAGAAAAGACATATGTTGGGCTTCAACCCAATGGACTCGAACAATAGTATCACATGTAAAATAATAAAAAGCAGAAAATAAGAATAATATAATCAACATGAATGATGAATATGGAGGCAAAAGAAATAAAAAGACAAATAACTCGTAAATAAATGACTATTTTTATTGCTTTCAACTTCTTCTCTATGTATCTAAATTCGAATGAAACTACTATGTGTTTTTGAAAGCTACTTCATTCAATTTCTTTAGCTCATTTCATTCAACTCCTTCAGTGTTGATTTTAAAGCTAGGATAGCGAGATTTTATATGATTTTCAAACTCTCTCAAAATTTATTTTTAAGTGATTCGAGACTTGATATAAATCTAATGTGTAAATTCATAAAATTCACGAGCTTTCTAAGTAATGGTCCAAATGCTACAAAAACCAAGAAAATGAAAATGACATTTGGCTTTCAAGGAGAAGTAAAAATGACATTATTTTTTAATTAATTTCCAATATTATTAATTAGATATATTTTGTCTTAAATTTCAACACGATCATAGATCAAATTATTTCAACTAGTACAATCTATGATGTCTTTTCACTAAAGTAACATAATTAAGTTTTCTAACAGAAAAATTGAAAACTTTCACCCTAGTAACACAAAAATCACTACTACTAAAAAATCATCTTTTGATCGATGATGTATAATGTCATAATTATGTGATCATTGATCTATTTAAAGTTGGAATAACTATAATTAAATCACTATACAAGTCACACTAAATATTTCTCAAGAATATTATGTACAATGTCAGAAATTAAGAAATAAAATTGTGATTTAGTATACTATGAATAGTACACCTAAAGATCATCATCTCAATGATACTGTTTCGACAATTAAGGACGATCACCCTTATCTCATATTTTATATTGTTTTAGTAAATAACACTTTAGATAATTCTATGACTTGTATTTTACTAGGATTAAAGAAAATATTTAAACACAATCTCTATATTTATATGACGGAGTTGATGCAGCTGGTGGTGTTGGTGGTGGTCCTAGCCATGCTAAATTAGTAGTACTATTAGTAGCTAAGCTAGAAAAAATACAATTAAAAGGAGGATGGGAGGTGGGGGTGATGACATGATATGGAGGATATATATTTACTATTATTTTTCTGTTATCTTCGATTTTATTATTGTTGTTGTCTAATTTACTTTGATTATCATATTATTGATTATTGTTACTACAATTTTCACCATTTTATTCTATATGGCCTTCGACTTCATTTTTTTTTTCATTTTTAAAAATGATTTTGTTATTCTCAACTTGAGTCAAAGGTCTATTAGAAACAGTTTTCTTACCTTCATATTATCCGAATCAACTCTTTAAATGATCAAAATTGCTCAAATGATACCTAAAAAAATATTTAAGCCTAGTAGTACAAAAGAAAAGATACTATTTTATCTTCTTTTTCCCCCCGCAATTTTGGTATTATAATTTTCATGTGACCAATAGTTTTCTTTAGCCAATCCTGACATTTTACTTTCATGTGACCAATTATAGTTTCATCTTGGCTAGAAAAAAATGCATATTAGGTAATTTTATATATATCAATATTATTAGCGTTTTATTTAGTACTTGGGATTGAGTGTTATTTAGACACTTCACTAGCAATGAGGTCAATTGAGGTAATTGAAAGCAACAAGTAACAAATTAATTAAATCTTGGCTGCTATCGATGACCAAAGTTCAATTTGAGCTTTCAAATCTTTAGCAACGTTATACTAATTAATTAGAATTTCCCTATGAAATGTGACTATAAAAGTTAAAAATTAAAAGTTGAAACTATATAATATAGTAAAATGTTATCCACTTACTATTATAAGTTTACCTATTATTATTAGATAGATAAGAGAAAACGTTGATAAATGGGAAACAAGCTTCGTCGGAATGAACTAGTAATAGAATTGTGCAATAACTATAGCACCAATGTTTTATACATAGAATTGTAGATAAATGTAAAGTATATATTATTACCTTAAATTTAAATTTTATGCAAAATCAATGTAGTATATCTATATGTCTGTTTAAATTTAAATTATACACTTATCTTTTAACGAAAGCACTACTTATAAGAGTTTTTTTTTTCCAAATGAATAATGATTATTCATGTCTTGAACGTCATCAAATTACCGTTCACTCAGATCTTAACCGTGTCTAAATATTATTTTTTAGTAAAAAACTTATCTATATATATTTCGTTTCTCATTTTCACTTGGAAATCATGAATTTTTTCACCAACTTTTGTATCAAAGTTGTGTCACATGATTTGTGACTATCAATAATATAACATACCCTTTTTAAAGTATGATAATAATAATTCACCTATATATAGGTAAAAATAAATTGAAGTGTTCATGATAGACATTTACTAATATATATGTATTCTTATTCTTTAGCTAAAACACTATTTTTTGGATAAGGTAACGTATAGTGACTCACTCCAACTTGTATTTTGCTTGGATATTTCTCTTCAACTAATCTATATTTTGCGTTATCCAACAACTCAATTCTCGAATGGGTGTAAAATTTGAAATTAGCGTGCAAGTAAAGAGTGTTTTTTTACTATTAATATAAAGAGTGATACTATAAAAAAAGATGAAAAGTTATGGAGTAAATTAACAAATCGTATTGACATGAGGGGTTAAAAAAGTAACGAGTTCAATTATAATATAGGATGAAAGTCAACTACAAGTATATTGGACATAAGTATTAACACATTACTATCTTTTTTCTTCTTTGATGACTCGAACCGACAACTTTAAGATCGTACAGTGCTTAACATCTAAGCAACTCAGCTGAGAAAGGAGAAAGATTACGAAATTGTACTAAAAAAATTCTTAGATTTTTTTATCCGCGATCAACTACCTAAAGGTTAATATGACTTTTTGGCGCATCGAGCAGTTCTCGTCAGTGACGGAGACAAAAAAAATTATTAAGAAATTCAAAATATGAAAATTTAAATACGAAACGATTACAAGAGGATACATCGAAGGCAAAAACAAAAGGAGAGACTAATGCTTTAATTTACGCTTTCATGTTGTCATTTATAAAATGTAATTCCTTCCCATTTTCCCTACTCCATCTAGTTCTTTAAGAATTTCTTGGGCATTTTAGGTGAAAAATAACTTCGAAGAAAAAAACAAAAAATAATATCTTCTTGATATCTTAAAAAGCCATTTATTTTGGAGAATATTACAGAAGTTAAAATATCATTTTAAAAGAAATGAAGAAAATACAAAATTGTATCTTCACAAAATTAAAATGTCATAAAAGTCACAAATTGATTCCCTCCAAATAAGAAAAGATAATAAGAAGAAAGCAATACCATAACTAAACTAAGAATTAAAATGTTACTACAATTACATATTACCTAGGTAAGTAATTGTACAAATGGTACAAAATAAGAAAAGATAATAAGAAGGAAGCAATACCAAACTAAGTTAAGAATTAAAATGTTACTACAATTACATATTACCTAGGTAAGTAATTGTACAAATGGTAGAAAAATTCAATTCAACGAAGATGACATTTAGTTGTCAAAAAAGAGAGCCTTTAAAAATGACATTTTACAATAAAAACATGCAAGAAAAAGTATGCCTTTATTACAATATAAAGGAGGGGGATTTTGTTAAGCTTTGACAATACTACAATATTAAGAAAGAGTAGAACTCTTCCACTACCAAGAAGAATTGCCGCCTGCTCGTCACCTTCAGTGACTCAAAGAATTTCACTTATTTTCTAATCATCATCTTTGCAATGGCCATCACGGATAGTTTTTACGGTATCCGTCTTCCATATATCTAGACTATAGCTGTAATTCTTGTCCATAAGCTTATCAGATTTTTAAAATTTTTTAATGCAGGGAATATAATGACGTTGTTTGTCGCTACAACTATAGTTGTATGTGTTCAAAGCCAATTGATAACGGAAACACCTTATAATGTGGTTGTATCTAAAGATGGGACCGGGAATTTCAACACAATTGCTGGAGCAATATTGGCGGCCCCTGATCACAGTGTCAAGCCATTCTTCATACAAATTAAGAAAGGCACGTATGAGGAATATATTAGAGTTGATAAAAAGAAGACTAATATATTCCTGATTGGAGAAGGGATGGATACTACAATTATAACGGGTAATAGAAGTTTTGTCGACGGCAACAAAACCTATGATACCGCAACCGTTGGTAAGTCCCTCTCTCTATATATACATGAATTTTATTAATTTTAATGAATTATAATTGTTTCTTCTTATTTAATTTAGGGGTCGCTGGCAATGGTTTCACAGCCCAAGACTTAACTTTTAGGAATAATGCCGGACCCATAAAGCATCAGGCAGTGGCATTACGAGTTGACGCAGATTTGGTGTCCTTTTATAAATGTCGATTCGAAGGGTATCAAGACACCTTGTATGTGAAAATGCAACGTCAGTTCTTTCGAGATTGTGAAATCTATGGCACTATAGATTTCATATGTGGTGACGCAACAACCGTGTTCCAAAACTGCTTGATTGAAGCCCGCATTCCAATGGCGAAGCAATATAACACAATCACAGCGCAACACAGAGAGGTTGAGGACGTTGAAAGTGGAATAGTGCTTCAAAATTGCACTATTAAGGCTACCCACGATTTGGAGAAATTGAACAACGTCACGACATATTTAGGTCGGCCATGGGGTATATTTTCTAGGACTGTGATAATGGAAAGCTATATTGATACGTTGATAAATCCTAAAGGATGGGTTGAATGGATCGAATCAACAAATAAATCCGTTGTTAGCCGCCGGCCATATTATTTGGAGTACAAGAATAGAGGACCGGGTGCTGTTACAAAGGGACATGTAACATGGGCATCCGTCACTACAGATCCGAATATTGCATCAAACTTTACGGTTAGGCAATTTATAAAAGGTGGCGAGTGGATTCCCGCAAACATTCCACGTTACTTAGATTTATCATGAACAACATTAAGTTGTATTGTATTCCTACTAGTTATCCGATTACAAAAATAGTACTACTATGTACCTACTTGTTATCCGATTATCTAATTTTAAATTCCGTCTTCAAGTAATTTATTGTTGCAAGACACCAAATAAGCTCGTTAGAATGACTCTTAGGATGACCAAGAGAAACATAACTTAAAAAATGAGTGTTCATTTTTATGCATTATTTCTGAATGAATAGAGTCACGGGCTTAAACAACCAAAACACTTAGAAAGCCAAATAAGTAAGGCTACTTTCGTCATTTTAAGCAAATATAGCAGAAAAGATAACTGAGGTAAAAATAAAACCAAAATAAAACCAATTATTTGGCTGATATTTTGGGTTTTGAAGTAAGGGCTGAATGGATTTATTATTAGAAATAAAAGAAGGAAAAATTACATAAGTGAATGTCTTTTATTTAATAATTACCACTTTTAAGTATATTTTTAATTTATTACCATTTTTGTCAACTTTTAGCAATACTTACTTAAACAATCTTGTTCCTTTAAAATTAGCAAAAAGTGCTGCAATTCACAACTTTTAGCAATACTAACATTCAGCCAAATTGTTATATATGGTTAAAAGAATAATGTTGAAAAATGTCGTAAATATTTTTTAAAAAGTGTACACGCAAGTGATTTTCCCATAAAAGAATCAACGGACCTGGTTCTTTGAAACTTTAATTAATTTGAAATTGGGGACAAAATAAATTAGTGGAATTTATATAAATCTCATTAGTTTAGGAGTTAATTACTTAGATACACTCTAATTTGCAATATTACGTATTCTACAAGATTTTGGTGCCTCTTGATACGTCCAGATTCATGTATTTAAGATATATGGGGTCAAATTTAGATGTAATTTGTTCTAGATACATTGTATCCAAGTGAGTTCGCATGTATCTGGATACATAGCAAATCTCGTTCGCCACTCTCCCATGTATTTGGTATCCCAGATACATGCGAACAGAGGCGAATCTAGGATTTTTCGAACATGGGTGCCCCAAGTAAAATGTATTGAAGTGAGAATTGATCCTTAATCCTCAAGGTCAAAAGCTCAACATTTAACCATGTGAACCATTTAGACTTCTTGTAGTACGGGTGCAAGAATATAATATTATACAAAATCTTAAAAAATATACATATAAAATATCTAATTTTACGAAGAGACCACGGGTGCGGGTGCCCTATTTTTTGGCTGTAAATTCACCACTGCATGTGAATCACTCCAGATACATACAAATATATGTATCTAGTCTGTATTTAGTGTGATTAGCATGTGTCTAAGATACATACAAATCTTGCTCGCCTCCCTCCCTTATCTCGCTTGACTCTCCCACTATTTTTGTGTTTCGGGGAGCAAAAATACATGTATCTAAGTATAAGATACATAGGAAACTCTTAATTGATGGTAAGATACATAATATTTTAAACGTATAGGTAATAATAACATATAGGTTGTGAAGTATGTCTAATTATGTAGTTTTCTCAATAAATTATGCTTATAATTAATTTCTAAGCTTCTTAATTTTAACAATATAAAATAATTATTTTGTTATAGACTAGTTATTTTTAAAATAAAAGTACCAATTACATCAACTAATTTGTAAAATTAGTCAAATTTTGGTAAAACGATTTTCCAAATCTTAAAAATAAAAAATAAAAAATAATAATATATATATATATATATATATATATATATAATGGAAAAATTGTTTTGAAAATGATTTTGAAAGTATATTTGATTTTAAAATATAATAATTTCATATTGTTTGAAATTCAAGAAGCTTAAATTAATTAAATTGTGGGACCAAAATTGGATATCAACAATGTTTCATAAGGAAAAATTAGGAAGCCATATGAAAAAATTAGGAAGCTTTCCACTATTTCAATGAAAATATGCTTCTCAATATGCATTTTCCCAACTAATTGAATTGCATTTTCCCACCCAACTAATATAAGGGGCCGGCTGCCGGTTCGTGCCTTATCGGACATGAGCCGTTACCGGGCCGGCCTTAATGCGCTGAAACCAGATGGGCCGGCCCAATTGACAGGCTTGAAACTAGTACTAGTTTTGCTTTACTTTTTTTTTCTTGCTGCTAAAAGAGAATGCAAATTACAGATTTTTGAATTGATTTACCAAACTCAATGTTAAATCAACAAATAACTCATAAAATAAACTTTAACATACCATTATATAGTCATGACATCATCTTATAAATTTTAATACATTTACAAATTAATTGCTGAATTGCTTTACCAAACTTAAGGTTAAACCAACAAAATTCATCAAATCTTCACTTTTTGATTTTGTTGGGGATGTCCTAATAGGTGGTTCAGTAAATGATTCTTCACAAGTATCTGCACAACTTACAACAGCAGAAGCAGTAATCTTTGCCCCAAAAAAGTCATTTGCATCGAAATCTTTAATTGCTGTTGTAGCAACATCTATTGCACTATCATAATTTTCCTTACAAATTTGAAGGCATTGTATGAGAACATGTTCTTTTGCTTGCTCTAGTAGATTTGCAACTTCATTGTAAATATTTTTTGCCTTTGTTAAACATTGTTGAAGTAGAATATGCACTAAACCTTTTTTATCAGCAGAAGAGCTCTTAGGATCCGCTCTAAGAGCATTGATACAAACTTTAAAATCACTAGACGTTCGACAAACATCTTCTATTAAATCTCCCGATGAAAAAGTTACAAAAGAAAAAAAAAGCATGAAAATCACTGTTAATGCTTTTAAGGAATTCATCTTCACAAGTACATATGTATATTAAGTCATATGTCAAGTGCTTCTTATAGCTAGAATAGAATATTCATATTTATTTCTTTTCCATAAAAGATCATGTAGATATTATTGAGTCAAGATTGTGGTAATTATATCATTTCCTTTTGAAATAAACTAGTATTAGTAAGTATCCTCTTTTAATTTAGGCATGCAAATAGTCTATTAATGTTAATTCACTCTAAATATAATTTTCAATCAATTTTTTTCTTAATCTGACAACTAACTAAGTACAATATAATATGGAAAAGAAAGTGCAAGTTATCAATTATGTTTTGTGAAAGGAAAAAAAAAGAATTGTCAATATTTCGTACACTCATATTGTTTTTTATCACTTATTACTTAATTTTAATTTTAATATGTCAGTGATATGTTTAGATGTAAAATTAGAAAATTTATAACCAATAATACGTTGTTATTTTGTTTTCTTTTAATTTTATTTTTTACATTCATGTTTCTTTTTTAATATATTAAAACAATTTTTCAAAAAAAAAGTGAATCCAACAAATAATAAAAAAAAATTCAAAAAAAATGGTCATACAAAGAAGGTAACAAGGAAATTTCGATGGAGGCATCTACTAGAAAACAAGAAAATACTTTGTTATTAGCAATTTATCAAAATCAGATGATTAAAATGTTAGTAAAATAATTAATATATCTCAATAATAATAATATTAATCATATTATTTATTTTATTCTACCTATAAGTAGTAGTAATATTTAATAACTTCTTCTTCATTTGCCATTATTTTGATATCAATTATGACATTGATTATATTTATTATATTGCCTTAATAAGCTTTTCCTAATAAGGAAATTTGGAGCTGTCAAACAGTTTTTTCAACTTAAAACCGGTCAATAACATATTTTCAACTTAAAACTGGTCAATAAACACATTTTCAATTTAAAACTGGTCAATAAACATATTTTCCTCGGATGCATTTTAATCGATGAATTATTCTTAAAGATAGTGTCATAGACACGCCTTAAGCTATTTTCGTGATTTTCAATATTTTCCACATAAAATATATATTATATTTAGAGCTGTATTAAAACCCCATATGCGATTTTCTTTTTTCTTAAAATGATGATAGCAAGAAATTTTGTTTTCCTTTGAAAAATTTTGACCAACACAAAATGTCTCATCAAACAGTGCTGTAGCATTACCTCAGTATTTTTCACAAACTTGAAATATTAAATACAAATCAAATTAATGACCCATATACATTGCATATGAAAAACTGTAAACTAATTGAAATGATAAGCTATTAGATGGAATAAAATAAGGAAGACTAAAAGCCAATATTTTAACTCAGTGAATGATTAGAAATTTGACAGCAGAACATATATATATTATGACTGAAAAGATAAATAATATTTCTTGTGAGATGTCATAATCAATGTAGCTATAACTTATCATTTAATTAATGAAAAATCGATTAATCATGTTATTAATTATAATAAGTATATAATTATATGATTTGAAATTTTGTTTTCACGCAATTTATAATTACGTTGCCATTATATTGCCCAATTAATTGATTGACCATTTAATCACTAGAAAATCATGATTAAACACAAAAACTCCAACTCCTCTCTATTGAGAGAGTTATGTTGTCTCGAAATGATATATGAATGTTTTCGTAATATCCTTGATCTAGATCTTAATTTTGATACACCAAAAAACAAGAGATTTTTTTGGTATCTCTTAAATACTCTATTTTTGTTTTTTGAAATACACAGTTATCAATAAAAAGTGATAATTTTTCTAGAGGTTGATTGTGCAAATGATAAAAAACAAAAATAATTTAATATTTAGTTAAAATATAAAACAAAATATTAATAATCTCCTTTTGTAAAATTGCCAAGAGTCTAGAAATACTAGCACTTTATTTTTCACATGCATATCAGTCTGCAAAACCATCAAAAGAGTGGCAGAGTATATTAAAGAAAAGGTCAAGAAAGTATGCCATATATTATCATATGCAAATTCAGCTTGCGAATGCTGAATTGCTGATTACATATTAATTTTTGAATTGATTTAACAAACTCGTTAAACCAATAAAATTCAAAAAATCATCATCTTTTGATTTTATTGAGGATATTCTAATAGGTGGTTCATAAAATGTTTCTTCACAAGTGTCAAGAGCACTCGCAATAGCAGTAATAGAAGTCCTTGCCCCCAAAAAGTCATTTGCATCAAAATATTTAATTGTTGATGTAGCATCATCTATTGCATTATCATAATTTTCTTTACAAATTTGAAGGCATTGTATGCGAACATGTTCTTTTGCTTGCTCTAGTAGACTTGAGACTTCATTGTAAATACTATTTGCCTTTTTTGAACACTGTTGAAGTAGAATACGTACCAAACCTTTTTTATCCGCAGAAAAGCTTTAAGGGTCCGCTCTAAGAGCGTCTGATCTTGGGCATATTTATATGCCCAATTACTACAAATTAACCATCTTTAACGTAAGTTTTAGGACATTCACTAATCTAACTAGCATATTTTGGCTTAAGATTGCAATGATTGCATACTAACATACATGATTAGCAATTTTGCAGGGTTCCTAAGGGAAGTGATTGAGTCAAGGAAGAAAAAGGAGTTAAAGATGAAAAGCGACGCCAGGAGCAAAGACCAGGTGCGGCGCCCCAGCACCACTGGCGCAGGCCAGGCGCGACGCGCAAGGGCATTTTTACTGGGGCTACATTTGGCGCACTGGCAGCACGGCGCGCCAGCCTTCCAGGCACGAATTGGGCGCGATGCCCCAGTCTTTTGCGGAGTTTTGGCGAAAGTTGATTTAAAAAGGACTCCTAGTTGAAGTAGAATTTGACTCTATTATTCCTAACTATTATAAATAGACCCTTAGGACTCCATTGTTAGGGTTCGACTTTTATTTTGTGTGCAAGAGCAAGTATCTACGTTTATAATAGGGTTTGATCTTCTAACTCTTCTATTTTCCAGGAAATCGCATGAACAATTGTATTTTGTGGTTTTCTAATAGCATGAGTGGCTAAACGCCCTAGTTCTGGGGCTGTAGCTACGACTGAATTGTTGATTATTAAGGGCTTTATGAATTAATTCTTGGTTGTCATTATAAGTTACTTTTATATTCTTGTTTTAGTATTTCTTGACTGGCCATCTAGAGATAAATCTATTGTTTAACCTTAAAATCAGGAGAGGAAAGGTTAGATAGACCAGAGGATATAGGGAGTCTTAGAGTCGTCTAGGTGTGACGTTTCCCGATGATGGATGGATGACGACCGTCTTAAGGGAAAATTAGTCATTAGGAGCAGAAGTATGAAACCTACCTCTTTGGCACTTTGAAATCTTGTCTTGATAATTGGCTAGACGTCATGGGTGATAACACTTTGTTTGCAATATTTAAATGGTGACCTTGAAAACAAACATAATCTCTTTGTCTTGACTCTAAATGAAAATAAATAATATGGGCTTAATCGCGTGGAAACACCGTAATGCAATTTATGTGAGCATGCTACAAGTATTGGGTCCTTATGTGTGTTGTGATGCCATGTGTTGAGAATTGTTGCTTAGTTTTTGTATTTGAATAACATCTAGAACTTGTCCCAAGTGTGCCTAAGGAGTAACTTGTGTGAATTATAGAATATGATTGAGACGTTTCTTTGAATAGCCAAGTTTGAATTTCATTATGTGCCTCCAAATAAAATATCCCTAGCTTAGCCTCATTGAGCCGTGTAGCCTTGATTTTGTTCTAACCCACTGAATTGAGCTGAATCCCTTTTTATTGATACCATTAGTTTGATCCCAACGTAATTCTTAATGCACTATGTTGAGTTGAAGAAAATGATAACTTTGGTTTTAATGGATAGGGTGGAAATGCTTGGTTTTGTGGGGGAAGAAAAAGAGAGGTAGACAAATGATAACCCATAAGTCCTAAAAGTTTGTGATTGACCCTGGTCCCTTGGACATTGTGCACTTCGACCAAGGCTAAAAAGTCTAAGTCGAAGGTGGCAAAAAGAAAAAAAAGAATGTTTTTTTTATTATATAAAATAAAGAGGAGAGAAAAAAGGGGTGTGTGCAAAAAGAAGGCTCAAGTGAAAGTGAAGGAAAGATGTTAAATTCAATTGGAAAACATCTAATGGGGAATTCAAAGGGGAAGAAAGAGATGTGAATGTTAGCAAGGAGAACAAAACATGTGCATTAAGGATGATGAGTCACTAATTTTACCCAAATGTATCCTCCCTTACCTAAAGCCAACATTACAACCGAATGAAAATCCTCTTGATTCTAGGAGTAACATTTTGTGAAAATTAAAGTACACCAAGGGCAAGCTTATGACATGTTAGGATATGTGAAAAATTCATTTGTGAGTGTGAGAGTGAATTTTATAAAAAAATAACCTTATGATTTAAATGCATGGTTGTTGGTGTTAAGGAAAGGCTATACTTAAAGTGGTGAGGGCATTCACAAAACATGTTTTGGTGCTTAATCTTGTTTGTCTTATCTCTATGATATTGCATTAGCCCGGAATTATTTGATAAGAGTCATTCATCGAGGTTGGAAATTGTTGATTGGTAGACTATAAGATAGAGTTGAAAGTATTGCATGTAGTGTGTGCCACAAGATCATGATTAAATGTGTTTGGCCAATTGTAAAACGAGGTGATGAGTCCAAGGTTTAAGAGTGTGATTTGATAAGATAGAGTTTGTTCGAGGACTAACAAATGTTTAAGTGTGGGGTGGTGATCTTGTGCCCAATTACTACAAATTAACCATCTTTAACGTAAGTTTTAGGACATTCACTAATCTAACTAGCATATTTTGGCTTAAGATTGCAATGATTGCGTACTAACATACATGATTAGCAATTTTGCAGGGTTCCTAAGGGAAGTGATTGAGTCAAGGAAGAAAAAGGAGTTAAAGATGAAAAGCGACGCCAGGAGCAAAGACCAGGCGCGGTGCCCCAGCACCACTGGCGCAGGCCAGGAGCGACGCGCAATGGGGGTTTTACTGGGGCTACATTTGGCGCACTGGCAGCGCGGCGCGCCTGCCTTCCAGGCGCGAATTGGGCGCGATGCCCCAGTCTTTTGCGGAGTTTTGGCGAAAGTTGATTTAAAAAGGACTCCTAGTTGAAGTAGAATTTGACTCTATTATTCCTAACTATTATAAATAGACCCTTAGGACTCCATTGTTTGGGTTCGACTTTTATTTTGTGTGCAAGAGCAAGTATCTACGTTTATAATAGGGTTTGATCTTCTAACTCTTCTATTTTTCGGGAAATCGCATGAACAATTGTATTTTGTGGTTTTCTAATAGCATGAGTGGCTAAACGCCCTAGTTCTGGGGCTGTATCTACGAATGAATTGTTGATTATTAAGGGCTTTATGAATTAATTCTTGGTTGTCATTATAAGTTACTTTTATATTCTTGTATTAGTATTTCTTGACTGGACATCTAGAGATAAATCTATTGTTTAACCTTAAAATCAGGAGAGGAAAGGTTAGATAGACCAGAGGATATAGAGAGCTTGATTGACCCGTTAAGTCGAGGTGATTTGTGTTCAGGAGTGACTCCCGGACGAACAAATTGCTTGGTTACGAAATATGATGAAATATAAATGCTCGCCAATTAGTCTATTTATCTCCGCTCAACGATGTAGTTAGGTAGCTAATTGGGGTAGGCGACGAGAGGTGTATAGCCCGATTCATATAATTAACTCTATAAACCAGTAACTTGACAACTAAAATTAGTTCTACGCTAATAATATGATACATGATATTCAGTATATATATGTTGCAGCCCTGGAATTTCTTTTAACTTGTTTGAAACATAATATTAAAGTCGTTCACAATTAGTTACTTTCATTTAGTTCATAATTAGTAGTAGTTAACAATCAATCATCAACTCTTGAAAATGTTGCTTTTACTTTTATTTGTAGAATTAAGTGTGAAATATAAATTAATCATAAGTCCCTTGGGAACGATAACTCGTTTCTTCAAGAATCTATATTACTTGCGCGACCACTAGCCCTGTTGTGAAGATGACAACTATTAGATGCTTATTATCCGTAGCAGTTAAGAAAGGGTGGGGGATATTCCAACTAGATGTGAACAATGCTTTCCTACATTGAGATTTGGATGAAGAGATATTTATGAAGTTTCCACCTGGTTTTGAAAGCTCCTGTTCTAATGTTGTTTGCAAGCTCAAAAAGTGATTATATGGACTTCGGCAGGCTTCACGTCAATGGTATTCTAAATTGACATCTGCTCTCAGTTTCAAGGGTTATAAACATTCCTACAATGATTATTTTATGTTTTCTAAACTAAATGAGACTGGTATCACTTTGTTGGCGGTATATGTTGACGACATTGTATTAATAGGAAATGATGTTGACGAAATACATGCAATTAAGGCCATTTTGGATGTTGAATTCAAAATTAAAAACTTGGGGGATTTACATTATTTTTTGGGGATTGAAGTACTCCATGAGCCTCATGGGATCATTCTGACTCAGCGGAAGTTTGCAACGGAATTATTGACAGAGTTTGATTGCCTTCATCTTTGACCAGATCCTTCTCCTTTGGATCCGTCTCATTTATTAAAAGTTACAGAGGGTGTCTTACTACCTAATCCCACTTTATATCAAAGGTTGATTGAAAAGCTCAATTTTGTGATGCATACACGACCTGATTTATGTTTCTTTATGCAGCATTTAAGTCAATATATGCAACAACCACGCCAACCCTGTCACGCCCCAAGCCTACACCCTAGGCGGGACTGGCACTTGAGAACCATTGTTAGCCCCAAGCGAACCCTTGGTCTGACTTACTTACTCAGTGGAAGACTTAATTCAACAAAGACAAGTCTATGTAATAAACTGGAATGTTATAATGGAACATTCAACTTGGCCATAAAGGTAAATTCAAGTCTTAACATAAGATAATCACAATGAAAAGACTAAAGAACTAAGATCTGACTATCTATGAAGCCTCTAAAACAATTGAGATGGATGTCGGAACAAACCCCACGACATTCTAATGAACTAATAAAATAACTGAAAGAAATAAAAAGGAGTCCTCCGGAATGCAATGAGGCTCACCAACTGACTCTGGAGTGCTCACTGGATTAACGATGTGCTGGATGCCGATCCTAGTTACATGTGTCTGCATCATAATAAGATGCAGGTCAACTGGCATCAGTACATTTAATGTACGAGTATGCGAGGTGGAATGCTAAACACCGAATAGGCTTGAAAAGAATATGAAGAACTTACATTGCTTAACTCAACTCAACATAACTGAACTAATTTCAATATAAAGCAATTTAAAAGAAGTGCAATATAAAGAAAAGTTGTTTAAAACATGATGTCAACTCTGTGTGCATGCAAAGATACATATAACTCTGAAATGTATGTAAAATACAATAAACCGTGTATATAAGAATACAATTATTTCTGTGGGAATTTCTCTAACCGACAACCATCACGTAAGAGCTATTGTGATGATACAACGTTTTTCCTCAAGTTGTCTGGGCCGTCCTATACCTTGCCGAGGGTATAGAACTTGAACTACTAAGTGGATCCACTAGTCTATGCTAGAAAGCACTAAAGGAATCATCTAAAAAGTATGACCCTTTTTTCTTCCCATGGTGGCTACATGGTTTATGGGGGATGTGAGTTGTCTGAACTCTCCCCCATATAGGTGCTCAATACTACTCCCAAAATATGATACTAGCTCTTATGTTTAAAAACATATTTCTTTCTGTGATTTGAGATAACTGCTCAAAAACGTAGCTCAAAGGCTATCTTGGAAATCTCAGTTTCCCTTTTTGCTTAATTGTGAAAGCATTTACTCTTTTCTGAAACTAGCTCAAAGGCTCTTTGGAAAAATCAGTTTTCGTTCTTATTTAAATGTGAAAACATTTAAAACTCTTTGGGAATACATAGTCCCTATGTACTTTTAAAGAAATGAACCTCAACTTTACTCTTTACTGAACTCAAACTCAAGTCTTAAAACAAAGTTAAATAGTTTGTAAAAGATATTTGGAAGACTCTATGAACTTCTCTTGACTTGACTCTTAACTAATCTTGACCTGACTCTTAACTGATCTTGACTTAACTCTTAACTGATCCTTGAATTGAATTATGGATTTAAGGATTGAGATTTGTGATATGAAAGATCTCATGATGTTTAGGAGTGTTTTTAGATAGCTAAACATGAGAAAATATCAAGAATTCACTGTTTGAAAGCTGGTCCGCGATGCGGAGATGTATTTAAATTTTGGTCGAGAAAAAACTTTTTGAGGCAGACCGGTCTGTGATCACTCTGCGACGCGAGGGAGGATTTTCCATATCTGAGGAACAGGTCTGCGATGCGGACCCGGTACCCAGATTTACCCGACTTGTTCCATCTTCATTCCAGCCCCAATTCCCCTAGATTCGATTCTTTTTCTCCATATCTCTTTAGATTCAGGTACCCACAATATATACACCAGAATCTAAGTCAAAACAACTATAATAATTGATCTTAAGCTCTCAAGAACTCCTCAATCTCATCCCAAATTCGAGAACGAAAGCAATTCAAGACTACAACTCTAGAACATAAAATTCTCAATCTTTTTAGGACGAAATTACACTGAATAAAACATCTTTGGCACGTGGGTGAACAAATCCAACGTTATGAAAGCCTGACATACCTCGTAGGGATCACCCCTTGACGAAATCCACGATATTAGCTTCAAGAACTTGACGATTTCCTTGTTTTTCCTTCTTTTCTCTTCAAAACCCTAACTCCATTTTCCAATTTGCACAAACTGAACTAATTCAGTTTTGACCCTTAATTAATCCACTAAAACGAATTAAAATAATAGGGTATGGAAAAGACCAAAACACCCTTTAAAATCTGGGTTGGACAATTCCTCATCTGAACAACCCACTTCCAATGGACATAACTCACTCATACGAACTCGGAATCACGCAAACTCGGCGGCTTGAAAAGATTATTCCAAGATCTTTCCTACGATATCTGGAAAAACACCTAACTCATCCTCAGATAAAAGTTATAATCATTTGAAGTTGACCAAATACTCAACTTTAACATACTTAACAAATTTCCAGATTTTTAAATTCTTTCCAAAAATAACTATTTCTGATTTTTAAACTTCTTTCTAGCTCTCTCTAGTTACGGGGTGTTACAATATCTCCCCCTTGGGAACATTCGTCCTCGAATGAGTTTACTCTTAGTAGACTAAAGGTGTAACATTAACAATCAGCTCAAACACCCAACAGGCAATGCAATTACAACATGCTAATTTTATAAATAAAAGCCAAGAAAATGATTAGTACCTTAATTTGAACCTTCTTCGGATTCGAAGAGATGTGGATATCTCTTCTTCATATCCTCTTCAGCTTCTCAAGTAGCTTTCTCAACAAATTGGTTCCTCCAAAGGACGTTGACTAATGCTACTTTCTTAGTCCTCAACTTGCGAACTTGGCGATCTAGAATCTGATAGGAATCACCTCATAAGATAAGATATCCTTGATCCCAATATCTTCAGTTGGTATGATCAATGAAGGATCGCCCATCTACTTTTTCAACATGGAGACGTGAAATATCGGATGACCCGCTGCTAACTCTTGTGGTAGCTCCAATTCATAAGCTACATTACCTACCCTTTTCAATATTCTGTAAGGGTCAATACACCGGGGACTAAGTTTCCCATTCTTACCAAATCTCATAACACCTTTCATGGGTGAAACCTTTAAGTATATCCAATCATCCACTTCAAACTCTAACTCCCTTCTCCTAACATTAGTGAAGGATTTCTGACGACTCTACGCCGTTTTCAACCTCTCTTGAATGACTTTCACCTTCTCCATAGCTTTATGAACTAAATCTGGTCCTATATATCCTTCTTCACCAACTTTGAGCCATCCAATAGGAGATTTGCAACTTTTCCCATAAAGATCTTCATAAGGAGCCATTTGGATGCTCGAGTGGTAACTATTGTCGTAAACAAACTCAATTAGAGGTAGGTGATCATCTCAATTACCTTTGAAATCAATCACACATGTCCTCAACATATCCTCTAAGATCTGAATAGTACACTCTGCTTGCCCATCTGTCTGAGGATGAAAAGCAATACTTAAGTTCACTTTTGAACCCAAGCCTTTGTGAAAAGATTTCCAGAACTGTGCAGTAAATTGTGCACCTCTATCTGAAATAATGGAGACCGGAACCCTATGAAGTCTTACCACCCCTTGAAGATACAAATTAACATAATCTTCAGCTGAATGGGTAGTCTTTACCAGCAAAAAGTGGGTTGATTTTGTCATTCTGTCGACAATCACCCAAATAGAATCATGCTGCCTGCGAGACCTTGGTAAACCTGTGATGAAGTCCATATTAATCATCTGCCACTTCCATTCTGGAAGTTCTATATTCTGAGCCAAATCACTGGGCCTTTGGTCCTCTACTTTAACTTGTTGGCAATTTGGGCACTTAGCAACAAATTCTGCAATGCCCTTCTTCATACTATTCCACCAATACACCTCTCTCAAATCACGATACATCTTTAGTGGAACCCGGATGAATGGAATATCTGGAGCTATGAGCCTCCTCCATGATCCTCTCTTGGAGTAGATCCACCATTGGTACACACAACCTACCTTGATATCTCAATACTCCATCTCCCCCTTGTTCAAAAGCTAATACTTTTTGCTTATGAACATTTGCCTTCAATTCAAGCAAAATTGGATCTTGGTCTTGATTTTCTTTCACTTCTGACACTAATGAAGATTCAACCCCATTCATCACCACTACTCCTCCTTCTGTGGAATCCATTAATCGGACTCCTAAGCGTGCAAGTCTATGCACATATTTTGCTAACTCTCTATTTTCCTTCTCAACATGGGCAGTACTACTCATAGACAACCTGTTTAAAGCATAAGCAATAACATTAGCCTTACCTGGGTGGTAAACAATACTCATGTCATAATCCTTGAGTAATTCTGACCACCTCATTTGTGTGAGATTAAGCTCTTTCTGAGTGAACACATATTGAAGACTCTTGTGATCAGTGAATACATCAACATGAACACCATACAAATAATGACACCATATCTTCAAAGCAAATACTACGGCAGCCAACTCTAAGTCATGGGTAGGGTAATTCTTCTCATGAACTTTCAACTGTTTGGAGGCATAAGCTATGACTTTGCCATTCTGCATTAATACGCAACCCAACCCAACTCTAGACGTATCACAATAGACAACAAAGTCTTGCGTCCCTTCTGGTAAGGTCAAAACTTGGGCAGTAGTCAACCTCCTTTTCAATTCTTGAAAGCTTTCCTCACAATCTTCAGACCATTGAAACTTCACTGTTTTTTGAGTCAACTTGGTTAAAGGAGATGAAATGGATGGGAACCCATCTACAAACCTTCTATAATAGCCAACCAAACCCAAGAAACTCCTAATATCATTTGGAGATGTGGGTCTAGGCCAATTCTGCACTGCCTCAATCTTTTGGGTATCAACCCTAATTTCTTCACCGGAAACTATGTGGCCCAAGAACGTCACAGACTCAACCCAAAATTCACATTTACAGAACTTAGAATATAACTACTTATCTTTCAAAGTCTGAAGAACTATTCTGAGATGGTTAGAATGATATTCTTCATTCCTTGAATAGATTAGTACGTCATCAATGAAGACGATAACAAACATATCTAAATAAGGTTTGAAAACTCTATTCATAAGGTCCATGAATGTTGCAGGTGTATTAGTTAAACCGAACGACATGACCAGAAACTCATAATGACCATAACGGGTCCTGAATGCTGTCTTGGGAATATCACATTCCCTTACTTTCAACTGATGGTAGCCAAATCTGAGGTCTATTTTCAAAAAACAAGAAGCACCATGAAGCTGATCGAAAAGATCATCAATTCTCGGAAGAGGATAATTATTCTTGATGGTAACCTTGTTCAATTGGCGGTAATCTATACACATCCTAAGGGAATCATTTTTCTTTCTCACAAATAAGATCGGAGTGCCCCAAGGTGAGACACTTGGTCGAATAAAGCCCGTATCTAAAAGATCATTTAACTGCTTTTTAAGCTCTTTCAACTATGATGATGCCATTCTATATGGCCGAATAGATATAGGACGAGTATCTGGGAGAATATCTATAACGAAGTCTATCTCTCTCTTAGGAGGGACTCTGGGTAGATCATCTGGAAAGACTTCTGGAAACTCTTTTACTACTGAAACTGACTGAATATGAGGTATATCGACACTAGAGTCATTAACTCGGACTAAGTGATAGACACACCCCTTAGAAACTAACTTCCTCGCCCTAAGGTATAAAATAAAATGACTCTTAGGCACTGCTGAACTGTTCTTTCAACTCTATAACTGGTTCACTGGAAACTGGAACTTGACTACTCGAGTTCTACAATCAACTGAGGCATAACAGGCATGAAGTCAGTCCATACCAAGAATGACATTAAAATCTACCATGTCTAACTCAACTAAATCAGCCATGGTACTCTTATGATTGACGGAAACGGAACAATCACGATAGACTCTTTCTGCTAGAATAGACTCACCATCAGGTGTAGAAACACTGAAGGGCTCAAGAAGTTGCTCAGGAAGAACATCAAAATGAAGACTTAGATCATATCAGTGACAACATCTGGCGAATCCTCTTGCTCTCGGCGACTAGTGATATCATAAAGACGGTTTCCTTCTCTGCCTGCCCTTGAAGTAGCTCATCTAGATGCAACTCTATCTGGTGGAGCAACTGAAGAAGATTGGGCTCTATTGCCCCCATTACCATTACTCTATCTATTCTTAGGACACTCTCTCATAAACTAACTGTACTGGCCACACTTGAAGCAACTAGTGGAGCCAACACGACACACCCCTGAGTGGCTCCTACCACACTTAGCACATGTATGAGTCTTATTAGTACCCCTTTGTGCCTTACTACCTTGCGAATGCGCAGGTCTAGCTCTGAAGTTCTAAGAATTCTGACTATTGTACTCACATTTATTCTTTGGTACAGGTGCACTAGTAGATGATGGAGCAGGTCCTTTCTGCTTATGTTGGAAAGACGATCGATTCGCATTACTCTTTTGCTGCCCAGATTCATTTCCTGATGTCTTAGCCCTCTTATTCTCAAACTCTTCTCTATCCTTCAGCTGGTCTTTCTCAACTTGTTGCACATGGATCATCAGCCTTGCTATGCCCATGTAACCTATTAGCATGGCTGCCTTACTTTCCTTACTTGACAGACGAGTCAACCCAACTACGAATAAACTCATCCTGCTCCTCATGTCAACAACCATCTATTTGCTTCTCTTAGCTCACGAGGAAAGAAACGCCTCATAAAGGCACTCTCGACCATAGTCCAACTCACAATCGGTTACGCGCAAGCATGAGTTAGATAGAAACTTTTTAGAGATAAAACTCTAACGTACGAAATGAGTATGAAAGAGGTGAAGGAATTTCCTAAATGTTGCAGCCTCCTAATTATAGATGTCGCGCACTTCACACCGATAACTAGGACTCTACAGGCACAGCTTCATAAACTCCCTAGGACTCTTGAACTCTGTGCTCTGATACCAAATTTGTCACACCCCGAGCGTACACCCTGGGCGGGACTGGCACTAGAGAACCATTGATGGCCCCAAGCGAACCCTTGGACTGGCTTACTTACTTAATAAACTGGAATGTTATAATGGAACATTCAACTTAGCCATTAAGGTAAACTCAAGTCTTAACATAAGATAATCACAATGAAAAGACTAAAGAACTAACATTTGACTGTCTATGAAGCTTCTAAAACAACTAAGATGGATGTCGGAACAAACCCCACGACATCCTAATGAACTAATAAAATAACTTAAAGAAATAAAAAGGAGTCCTCCGGAATGCAAGGAGGCTCACCAACTGAATCTGGAGTGCTCACTGGATTAGCGATGCGCTGGATGCCGATCCTAGTTACATGTGTCTGCATCATAATAAGATGTAGGCCAACTAGCATCAATACATTGAATGTACGAGCATGCGAGTTGGAATGCTAAACACAACATAGGCTTGAAAAGAATCTGAAGAACTTACCTGGCTCAACTCAACTCAATATAACTTTACTCATTTAAATATAAAGTAGTTTAAAACAAGTGCAATATAAAGAAAAGTTGTTTAAAACATGATGTCAACTCTGTGTGTATGCAAAGATACATATAACTCTAAAATGTATGTAAAAATACAATAAACCGTGTATATAAGAATACAATTACTTCTGTAAGAGTTCCTCTAATCGACAACCATCACGTATGAGCTATTGTGATGATACAACGTTTTGCCTCAAGTTGTCAGTGTCGTCCTATACCTTGTTGAGGGTATAGAACCTGAACTACTAAGTGGATCCACTAGTCTATGCTAAAAAGCACTAAATGAATCATCTAAAAACTATTACCCTTTTCCTTCCCATGGTGGCTACATGATTTATGGGGGATGTAAGTTGTCTGAACTCTCCCCCATATCGGTGCTCAATACTACTCTCAAAATATGATACTAGCTCTTATGTTTAAAAACATACTTCTTTCTGTGATTTGAGATAATTGCTCAAAAACTTAGCTCAAAGGCTATCTTGGAAATCTATGTTTCCCTTCTTGCTTAATTGTGAAAGCATTTACTCTTTTCTGAATCTAGCTCAAAGGCTCTTTGGAAATCTCAGTTTCCTTTCTTATTTAAATGTGAAAACATTTAAAACTCTTTGGGAATACATAGTCCCCATGTACTTTTGAAGAAATGAACTTCAACTTTACTTTTTACTAAACTAAAACTCAAGTCTTAAAACAAAGTTAAATCGTTTGTAAAAGACTTTTGGAAGACTCTATGAACTTCTCTTGACTTGACTCTTAACTGATCTTGACCTGACTCTTAATTGATCTTGACTTAACTCTGAACTAATCCTTGAATTGAATTATGGATTCAAGGATTGAGATTTGTGATATGAAAGATCTCATGATGTTTAGGAGTGTTTTTAGATAGCTAAACATGAGAAAATATCAAGAATTCATTGTTTGAAAGCTGGTCCGCGACGCGGAGATGTATTTAAATTTTGGTCGCGAAAAAACTTTTTGAGGCAGAACGGTCCGTGATCACTCCGCGACGTGAGGGAGGATTTTCCAAATCTGAGGAATAGGTTACCCAGATTTACCCGACTTGTTCCTTCTTCGTTTTCGAACCCCAATTCGCCTAGATTCGATTCTTTTTCTCCATATCTCTTTATATTCAGGTACCCACAACATATACACAAGAATCTAACTCAAAACAACTCTAATAATCGATCTTAAACTCTCAAGAACTCCTCAATCTCATCCCAAATTTGAGAACGAAAGCAATTCAAGAATACAACTCAAGAACATCAAATTCTCAATCTTTTTAGGACGAAATTACACTGAATAAAACATCTTTGGCACGTGGGTGAACAAATCCAACGTTATGAAAGCCTCACATACCTCGTAGGGATCACCCCTTGATGAAATCCACAATCTTAGCTTCAAGAACTTGACAATTTCCTTGTTTCTCCTTTTCTTCTCATTTCTCCTCTTCTTTTCTCTTCTTCTTTTCTCTTCAAAACCCTAACTCTATTTTCCAATTTGCACAAACTGAACCAATTCTGTTTTGACCCTTAATTAATCCACTAAAACGAATTAAAATAATAGGGTATGGAAAAGACCGAAACACCCTTTAAAAATACGGGTTGGACAATTCCTCATCTAAACAGCCTACTTCCAAGGGCATAACTCATTCATACGAACTCGGAATCGCGCAAACTCAGCGGCTTTGGAAAGATTATTCCAAGATCTTTCCTACGATATCTGGAAGCATACCTAACTCATCCTGAGATCGTTTGAAGTTGACCAAAAATTCAACTTTAACACACAACAAATTTCCAGATTTTTAAATTCTTTCCAAAAATGACTATTTCTGATTTTAAACTTCTTTCTAGTTCTCTCTAGTTACGGAGTGTTACAAACCCCATTTTGATGCTGCCATTCATGTGCTTCGCTATGTTCTTCTGGATCCAGGGCTTGGTTTATTCCTATCGTCTTCCCCTTCATTCAAATTACTCTCTTTTTGTGATGCTGATTGGGCCACCTGCCCTGAAAGTCGCTGTTCCATCAGTGGTTGTTTTTATTACTCTTGGAGGAAATCCGATATCTTGGAAATCAAAGAAACAGCCCTCTATCTCTCTTTCTTCGGCTGAGGCCAAATATCGCTCTATGCGTCGAGTTGTTGCTGAAATCAATTAGCTTGTTCGTTTACTGGAAGATCTCTCTGTTCACAAAGCAGAAAATCTTTCCAAATTGTTTTCGTCTCTTTTCCAATAAATTATTACCTCCCTCTTTGCTCACCCACTGCCAAAATGGCCTTTGTGGGCAGTGTAGAATAGCCAACTTGTTGAAGTAGGATGCATAGACTATAAAGTTACTGTTTATCCATTTGGGAACACCATTTATCTTTTTTGACTTTATGCCCTCATTCTTGACTTAAAAAAATATACTACTATTTACTGCTCTGGTTGTTTTGTTTCATTTACTACTCACTGTTTCTTTTTAATAGCATATTTCTTTGAAATAGCTATGAACTTTAACTAATGTTTTCTGGTTCTTCTTAACCTTGATTAGTATCTGTGGATTAACTTTTTCATAGCTATTTAATCACTAAATTGTAGCTAGTGTTAGTTGCATGATTCCACTTGTTTTTATTCATATGTATCTGGAATTACCAACTATTCATCTCTGCTTGTGTTGTAGGAGATGACCCGGCCTCGAGGAGTGTGAGAAGGTAATGGAAGAGAAGAGGAAGGCCTTGGTGGCTCTAAAGCAAGAGGGAGGAAAGAAAGGTTAATTTGGTCAAGCTACTGATCGATGATGAGATCTTCATCAAATTGGTGAGTTACGTTGTTTAGTGCTTGCTGCTATATTATATTTTGATTGCTGTCTTAGGAACTTGATTGTGTTGTATGCTGGTATATTTATTCATCATGCTTGAAATCTCTGTCTTGGCAGGGTGCACTGCTGAGAAAGATAAGAAAAAGGAATTGATATATATTGATGATAAACCAGAAAGGAACAAGTGATGAATGTTTATAAACCATCATGGAAGCTTGAACACTGGAATGAAGTTCTTGTATTGAAATCTGCTTCCATGGTGCCATTTATCAATCATATCATCTACTATGGATTTCATTCCACCAAGAGTTACTTACATATGAATAAGATTATTAGTGATGATCAAATTCCTTAAATTTCCATTGAATGTCAAATTCCTTTTACAAATACTGTTGTTCGAATATACGTCTTTTCTTCGATAAAGCCGCTGCCAAGTTCATCAAAAGGGCTCAGCAGAAGCAGAATATACCAACAAATTTTAGCCCCAAAATGATCGACTATGGGATGAAGTCAAATTGTCTTTCTTATTATGTTTGTGATCACTAACAATATTGTGAATACTTTAAGAATAACAATATTGGAGATTTTGAATAATTTTCTTCAATATTGAGATATTCAGCTCTTTAATTATTTAATTTTGAAATATGACTGTTTATTTTAGGCAAACTTAGGACTTTGTAAGATGACTTAAGGATTTCTTATATCCATTCATAGTTGTTGAACAAGTTTCCCTTAATCCAAGTTTTTTGAATTTGAACTGACACTTTGGTTCAAAATTTTAATTCAGATTAATTAAATTGCCAAATAACAACTATTATTGAGATTTTAATATTTAATTATTTTTTAACTTGAAATAATATGAATGTGTAAGTTTTGACACAATACGTTTCTATAAGTATGTTCTTTTTGGTGATTTAATGTCTAGTCAATTAGTTGGACAATGGCAACAATGAATACTTGAAGACTAGCAACAATGAATTACTTAAAGACGAATCAGATAATCATATTCATTTGAAAAAAACAAGACACGTACATAGTAGTACTATTTTTATAATCTGATAATAATTACTAGGAATACAATACAACTTATTGTTGTTCAAGATAAATCTAGGTAATGAGGGATATTGGTGGGAATTCACTGGTCACCATTTATAAAATTCCTAACTGTGAAAGTTGATGCAATATTAGGATCCGCAGTGACGGATGCCCATGTCACACGTCCCTTCGTGATAGCACCCGGTCCTCTATTCTTGTACTCCAAATAATATGGTCGGCGGCTAACATTGGATTTATTTGCCGATTCAATCCACTCAACCCATCCTCTAGAGTCTATCAAATTATCGATATAGCTTTCCATTATCACAGTCCTAGAAAATATACCCCATGGCCAACCTAAATATGTCGTGACGTCCGATTTCTCCAAATCGGGGGTAGCCTTTATCGTGCAATTTTGAAGCACTATTCCAGATGTGTAGGACTCAAGATCTCTGTGTTGCGCTATGATTGTGTTATATTGCCTCGCCATTGGAGTGCGAGCTTCAATCAAGCAGTTTTGGAACACGGATGTAGCGTCACCACATATGAAATCTATCGTGCCATAGATTTCACAATCACGATAGAATTGACGTTGCTTTTTCACATACAAAGTGTCTTGATACCCGTCGAATCGACATTTATAAAATGACACCAAATCTGCTTCAATTCTTAATGTCACTGCCTGATGTTTTATGGGTCCCGCATTATTCCTAAAAGTTAAGTCTTGAGCAATGAAACCATCGCCAAGAACACCTGCAAATTAAATACGAAGAAACAATTATAATTCATCAAAATTAATAAAATTATATATAGAGAGAGGGACTTACCAACGGTTGCGGTATCATATGTTTTGTTGCCGTCAACAAAACTTCTATTACCCGTTATTATCGTATTATCCATCCCTTCTCCGATCAAGACTATATTAGTCTTCTTTTTATCAACTCTAATATATTCCTGATACGTGCCTTTTTTTAATTTTTATGAGGAATGGCTTGACACTGTGATCAGGGGCTGCCAATATTGCTCCAGCAATTGTGTTGAAATTTCCGGTCCCATCTTTAGAAACAATCGCGTTATAAGGTGTTTCTGTTATCAGTTGGCTTTCAACACATACAACTATAGTTGCAGCGAATAACAACGTCATTATATACCCTGCATTAAAAAAAAAAACTAATGAATTTATGAACCAGAATTACAGCTACAGTCTAGAGATAAGAAAGAAGGATACCGTAAAAACTATTTGTGATGGCCATTGCAAAGTAGATGAATTGGCAGCAATTCTTCTTGATAGTGGAAGAGTTTTACTTTTTCTTAATATTGTAGAATGTAGTACTGTCCAAGCTTAACAACCCCCCTCCTTTATATTGTAGTAATTTTTTACTCTTTCTTGCACGTTTAAATTTTTGCATACATTTGTAAAATGTCATTTTTAAAGACTCTTTTATTGGACACTTATATGTCATCTTCATTTCATTGAATTTTTCTACCATTTGAACAATTACTTACCTAGGTAATATGTAATTGTAGTAACATTTTAATTCTTAGCTTAGTTATGATATTGGTTTTTTTAATCTTTTCTTATTTGGAGGGAATCAACTTGTGACTTTTGTAAAAGTTTCATTTTGTGAAGATACAATCTTGTACTTTCTTCATTTTTAAAAAAATGATATTTTAGCTTTTATAATATTCTCCAAAATAAGTGACCTTTTAATGATATCAAGAAGATATTATTTTTTGTTTTTTTCTTCAAATTTAATCCTTACCTAAAATGCATAAGAAATTTTTAAAAAACTAATAGGGAAAAATGGAAAGGAATTACATTTTATAAATGACAACAAAGTGTAAACTAAAGCGGGTTAAGATTAGTCTTTTCTTTTGTTTTCGTCTCCGATTTATTATCTTGTAATTATTTTGTATTTAATTTTTTATATTTTGAATTCCATAATAAAAACTTTTGTCTCCATCACTGACAAGGATCGCTCGATGCGCCAAAATAACTCTAAAATGGAATTGGGATTGGACATTTTATAGGTGGATCTTTGCCTATAAGTCATATTAACCTTTAAGTAGCTGATCACAGATAAAAAAAGTCCAAGAATTGTTTTAGTACAATTTTGTAATCTTTCTCCTTTCTCAAACGGATTTCTTAGACGTTAAGTACCCTACAGTCTTAAATTCGTAGGTTCGAGTCATCAAAGAAGTAAAAAGATAGTAATATGTTAATACTTGTGTCCTTAAACTTGTAATAACGTGGCTTTCATTTCACTCTATATTTATAATTGAACTCGCTACTTTTTTAACCCCTCATGTCTATTCAATTTTTTAATTTACTCCATAACTTTTTATCTTTTTACAGTATCACTCTTTATATTAATAGTATAAAAAACACTTTACTTGCACGTTAATTTCAAATTTTGCACCCATATGAGAATTGAGTTATTGGATAACACAAAAAATAGACTAGTTGAAGAGCAAATATCCAAGAAAAATGCAAGTTGGAGTGAGGCACTATATGTTCCCCTATAGGTAGTGGTTTAGCTAAAGAATAAGAATACATATATATATTAGTAAAATTCTATCATGAACACTTCAATTTATTTTACCTATATATAGGTGAATTATTATCATTATACTTTAAAAAGGGCCTGCTATATTGTTGATAGTCACAATCATGTGACACAACTTTGATACAAAAGTTGGTGAAAAAGTTCATGATTTTCAAGTGAAAATGACAAACGAAATATATATA
>JAJOOI010008979.1:0-32133 GCA_029582585.1 Solanum bukasovii
AGAATCAGTACCTTGATCTGGAATTTCTCCGGGCTCGAAGAGATGTGGATATCTCTTCTTCATATCCTCCTCATCTTCCCAAGTAGCTTTCTCAACAAATTGGTTTCTCCAAAGAACCTTGACTGATGCTACTTCATTGGTCCTTAACTTGCGAACCTGACGGTCTAGAAACTGAGGGATCTCCTCATAAAATAAGCTATCCTTGATACCAATATCTTCAGTTGGTATGATAAGTGAAGGATCGCCCATGCACTTCTTCAACATTGAGATGTGAAATATCGGATGGACCGCTGCTAACTCTTGGGGTAGCTCTAACTCATAAGCTACATTACCAACCCTTTTGGATATTCTGTAAGGGCCAATATACCGGGGACTAAGCTTCCCCTTCTTACCGAATCTCATAACACCCTTCATGGTGAAACTTTCAAGTATACCCAATCATCTACTTCAAACTCTAACTCCCTTCTCCTAACATCAGTATAGGATTTCTGATGACTCTGCGCTGTTGTCAACCTCTCTTGAATGACTTTCACATTCTCCATAGCTTGGTGAACTAAGTCTGGTCCTATCAAACCAGCTTCACCAACTTCAAACCATCCAATAAGAGATCTGCATCTTCTCCCATAAAGAGCTTCATACGGAGCCATCTGGATGCTAGAGTGGTAACTATTATTGTAAGCAAATTCAATGAGAGGTAGGTGCTCATCCCAATTACCTTTGAAATCAATCACACAGGCCCTCACCATCTGTCTGATGATGAAAAGCAGTACTCAAGTTCACCCTTAAACCCAAGCCTTTCTGAAAAGATTTCCAAAACTGTGCAGTAAATTTTTCTCCTCTGTCTGAAATAATGGATACCGATACCCCATGAAGTCTGACTACCTCTTGAATATACAACTTAACATAATCTTCTGCTGAATGAGTAGTCTTTACCGGCAAAAAGTGGGCTTATTTCATCATTCTATCAACAATCACCCAAATAGAATCATGCTGCCTGCGAGACCTTGGTAAACCCATTATGAAATCTATATTGATCATCTCCCACTTCCGTTTCGGAAGTTCTATATTCTGACCCATACCATCGGGCCTTTGGTGCTCTACTTTAACTTGTTGGCAATTCAGGCACTTAACAACAAACTCTACAATGCCCTTTTTCATACTACTCCACCAATATACCTCTCTCAAGTCACGATACATCTTTGTGGAACCCGAATGGATAGAATATCTGGATCTATGAGCTTCCTCCATGATTCTCTCTTGGAGTTCATCCACCCTTGGTACACATAATCTACCTTGATACCTCAACACACCATCTCCCCCTTGTTCAAAAGCCAATACTTTTTTCTTATGAACATTTGCCTTTAATTCAAGAAAAATGAGATCTTGGTCTTGCTTCTCTTTTACTTTTGACACTAACGATGATTCAGCCTCATTCATTACCACTACTCCTCCTTCTGTGGAATCTATTAGTCGAACTCCTAATCGTGCAAGTCTATGCACATCTTTTACCAACTCTTTCTTATCTTTCTCAAAATGGGGGGTACTACCCATAGACAACCTACTCAAGGCATCAACAACAACATTAGCCTTACCTGGGTGATAAAGAATACTCATGTCATAATCTTTGAGTAACTCTAACCACCTTCTCTTTCTGACTAAATGCATACTGAAGACTCTTGTGATCAGTGAATATATCAACATGAACACCATACAAATAATGACGCCATATTTTTAAAGCAAATACTACGGCAGCCAATACTAGGTCGTGAGTTGGATAATTCTTCTCGTGAATCTTAAGTTGTCTGGAGGCATAAGCTATGACTTTGCCATTCTGCATTAACACACAACCCAAACCAACTCTAGACGCATCACAATATACGACAAAACCTTGAGTACCTTCTAGAAAGGTCAATACTGGTGCAATAGTCAACCTCTTTTTCAATTCCTGAAAGCTTTTCTCACAAGCTTCATACCATTGAAACTTCACTGTTTTCTGAGTTAGCTTGGTCAAATGAGATGAAATAGATGAGAATCCCTCTACGAATCTTCTATAATATCCAGCCAACCCCAAGAAACTCCTAATATCAGTTGGAGATGTGGGTCTAGGCCAAAACTGCACTGCCTCTATTTTTTAGGTACCAACTCTAATCCCATCACCGGAAACAATGTGGCCTAAGAATGCCACAGGCTCAAGCCAAAACTCACACTTAGAAAACTTGGCATACAACTCTCTATCCTTTAGAGTTTGGAGAACTATTATAAGATGGCTAGCATGATCTTCCTCATTTCTTGAATAGATTAGAATGCCATCAATGAACACGATGACAAACATATCTAAATAAGGCTTGAATACTCTATTCATAAGGTCCATGAATGCTGCAAGTGCATTCGTCAAACCAAAGGACATAACTAGGAACTCATTATGACCATAACGGGTCCTGAATGCTGTCTTTGGAATGTCACATTCCCTTACCCTCAACTGATGGTAGCCTGATCTGAGGTCTATCTTAGAGAAACAGGTAGCACCCTGAAGTTGATAAAAAAGATCATCAATCCTCGGAAGAGGATACTTATTCTTGATGGTAACTTTGTTCAACTGGCGGTAGTCTATACACATTCTAAGGGAACCATGTTTCTTTCTCACAAATAAGATCGGAGTGCCCCAAGGTGAGACACTTGGTCGAATAAAGCCCTTATCACGGAGATCTTTCAACTGTTTTTTAGCTCTTTCAACTATGCTGGAGCCATTATATATGGTGGAATAGATATAGGACGAGTATATGGAAGAAAGTCTATACCGAAGTCTATCTCTTTCTCATGAGGGACTCCGGGTAGATAATCAGGAAAGATTTCTGGAAACTCACTAACAACTGGAACTGACTCAATATGAGGTATCTCAACACTAGAGTCATTAACTCGGACTATGTGATAGAAACTAACTTTCTTGCCTTAAGGTACGAAATAAAATGACCCTTAGGCATTGCTGAACTACTACTCCACTCTATAACTGGTTCATTAGGAAACTGGAACTTGACAACTCGAGTTCTACAATCAATGGAGGTATAACAAGCATGAAGACAATCTATACCAAGAATGACATCAAAATCAACCATGTCTAACTCACTTAAATGGTGTTCTTGTGATTGACGGAAACGGTACAATCACGATAGACCCGCTCAGATAGAATAGACTCCCCTATAGGTGTAGAAACACAAAAGGGCTCACAATGTTTCTCAGGATGAAAATCAAATTTCATTGCAACATAAGGAGTCACAAAAGATAAACTTGCTCCTGGGTCTATCAAAGCATAAACATTAAGAGTAAAGACTTTGATCATACCAGTGACAACATTTGGAGAATTCTCTTGCTCTTGGCGACTCATGATAGCATATCAGCGGTTTGCTCCTCCGCCTGCCCCTGAAGTAGCTCCTCTAGATGCAGCTTTGTTTGGTGGAGCAACTGATGAAGATTGTGCTCTATTTCCCTGATTCCCATTACCTTGCCGGTTCTAAAGACACTCTTTAATGAAGTGACCCTCTTGACCACACTTGAAACAACCAGTGAAACAATCACGACACTTACCTGGGTGGTTCCTACCACACTTAGCACATGCATGAGCCCAATTACCTCATTGTGCCACACTACCCTGAGACTGCGCTGATCTAGCTCTGAAGTTCTGTGAATTCTGACTATTATACTCATCTTTGTTTCTGGGTAAAGGTGCACTAGTAGATGATGGAGTAGGTCCCTTTTGATTTTGCTGAAAGGAAGAACGGTTTACATTACTCCTTTGCTGTTCGGACTCATTCCTTATCTTAGCTTTCTTGTTCCTAAACTCCCCATATCCATCAGCTTCTCTTCCTCAACCTGCTGAACATAAACCATCAACCTTGCTATATCAGTGTCACCTATTAACATCCTAGCCTTACCTTCCTTACTCGACAGACGAGACAGCCCAACAACAAACAAACTCATCATACTCCTCATATCCGCAGCCATCTTCGAGGCATAATGGGAAAGGTAGGTGAATTTCAAGCTGTACTCATGAACACTTAATGAATCCTGCTTAAAATTAAGGAATTCCCGTACCTTGTCTTCTCTCAGTTCGCGAGGAAAGAAAAGCCCCAAGAAAGTCTCCTCAAACGTAGCCCAAGTCAAAATTGGTGCACCCTCAACCCTACCCTTCTTCCACTAGTCAAACCAAGTCCTAACAACATTCTCCAGTTGATATGCAGCTAGTTCCACTCGCTCAACATCGGCAACGTGCATAACCTCAAACACCTTCTGCAGTTCCTCAACAAAAAATTTCGGATCCTCAGTAGTGCTTGAACCAGTGAAGCTTGGAGAATTCATCCTCAAGAACTCGCGGATCCTCGAAGTATCAGACTTTCCTTGTCGAGCCCCTCTTTGTTTCCCAACTTGGTTGGTCACAACCTGACTTATCATTCAGATTGCTTCCCAAAATTCAACATTGGTTACCTCTCCTTGAGGTTGCATTTCAGGTGCATTTGGTACCCGTTACCCCTCAACATTATGCCTGGCAGGACGACCTCAGACTCTTCTTCGTGGAGGCATGATCAACTTAAAGACACGGGCAATCATGAGTTAGAAAGAGACTTTATAGAGATGAACTCTATCGCATGAAATGAGTATGAAAGAAGTGAAGGAATTTCCTAAATGTTGCAGCCTCCTAATTATAGATGTAGCGTGCTTCACACCGATAACTGGGACTCTACAGACACGGGTTCATAGACTCTCTAGGACTAAGAACTCTGTGCTCTGATACCAAGTTTGTCACTCCTCGAGCCTACACCATAGGCGGGACTGACACTCGAGAACCATTGTTAGCCCCAAGCGAACCATTGGCCTGACTTAACTTATTAAACACGAGAAACACAGTATCAAAGGATAACTCGTGTAATAACTTAAAGAAATATTAGACTAGCCGAAATGGCAACTCAAGTCTCATAGCAAAACATCTGAAACACAAGACTAACGAATTCATAACTAACTGTCTATGAAGCCTCTAAATACTAAGGGGATGTCGGAACAAGACCCCCGATCATCCTAACAACTGAAATACTTGAAAATAGTGGAAAAGGAGTCCTCCGATAAGCAAGGAGGCTCGCCAACTGACTCTGAGTGCTCAACTGGATCAACGGGGTGTTGGATGCTGATCCTGATTACCTGTGTTTACATCATTAAAAGATGCAGGCCAAATGACATCAGTATATTGAATGTACGAGCATGCGAGGGGAAAAATAAATATGACATAAACTTGAAAGGAATCTGAAAAGAACATTTACCTTAGCTTTACTCAACTCATGAATACTCAACTCAAATGCAAAGTAAAAACAACAATAAAGGTGCAATTTATACAAAACATTTAAAACAGTAGATGACAACTCAATGTATTTAAGAAATACAATAACAACTCAGTTTACATATAAAGTAATTTAATACTGTGGGAGTTTCTCTAACCGACAACCATCACTTTGAGCTAAAGTGATGATACAACGTCTCGCCCACGTTGCCATAACTATCCTATACCTTGCCATGATATAGAATGCTTCAACTAAGTGGATCCACTAGTCTATGCTAAAAAGCACTAAGGTGTCATCTAAAAAGTATGATCCATTTCTACCCACGATGGCTACATGGTTTATGGAGACTTGAGTTATTATGAACTCATCCCCATATCGGTGATCAATACTACTCCCAAAATATACTCGGCTCATATGTTTTAAAAACAAAACTCTTTCTGTGATTTGAGGTAATTACTCAAAAACTAGCTTAAAAGCTCTCTTGGAAATCGGTGTTTCCTTTCTTGTTTAAATGTGAAAACATTTCAACTCTTGGGAATACTTAGTTCCCGTATAATCTTTTGAAGAAATGAACTTTACTCTACTCTTTACTCAACTCAAAACTCAAGCCTTAAAACAAATTGGAAGACTCTATGAACTTCTCTTGACTTGACTCTTAACTTTCCTTGAATTGAATTATGGATTGAAGGCTTATGATCTCATCTTTATGGATGATTTCATGATGTTTAGATGTACCTTAGAGTGTAGAAATCAACTAGAAAAATTAGGTACGTTGCTAGGGAACTCAAAAGGAAAGAAGTGGGAAATGGTGGAATAACTGGCGTCTCTGCCGTTTTGAGTGGCACGGGGCACCAGGAGGGAAACTTCAAAAGTGGGTTGGAGCATTTTGGCTGGCATGGCACCCTAGGGCCCAAACTTCAGAAGTATCTTTGGGGCGCTCTGAGAGGCGCGGTGGCCCTGCCCCCTCCCCAGATTTTTGATGAATTTTCTTGCTTGTTTTTCAATTCTATACCCTCTAGATTCGATTGGTTCTTTTCTCAAACACTTAGATTCTACTATATCACCAATATATGAAGGAATCAACTTCATGAATCAAACTCAAGAAAACGCCTCCACAACTTTAAGAACAAGAACCCACAAGAACATAAACAAATTTCATCAAGAACTCATAATCTTTTCTTTCAAGAACACAATTACACTGAATTGAATCATGATTGGCGCGTGGGTGAACTAACCCAATGCTATGTGATCTCACATACCTCGTAGGATTAAATCCTTGGTGCAATCCTCAACCAAAAATCGCTAGAACTTGACGAATCTTGAACTTTTCTTGTCCTTTCTCCTCTTTTCTCTTTTCTCCAAGCTCTAGCGTGTTTTGGTAAATGCGTAAACTGATGTAATTATGATTAGACCTCAATTAAACTCCTAAAAATGACATTAATTAATTGGATATGGAAAAGACCAAAATACCCTTCCAAAATTCGATTTTGACTTTCCTTATCTAGACTGCCCAACTTCAGATGGACATATCTCATTCATACAAACTCATAATTGAGCAAACTCGGTTGTGTTGGAATGATAATTCAAAGATATTTCCTACTGTATCTTGTAGCACACCTAACTCATCCTTAGCTTGGAGTTATGGTCGTTTGAAGTTGACCAAAAACTCAAACTTAACATAACTTAACCAATTTTTCCAAATTTTCATTCTTTCCAAAAATGACTCTTTCTAATTCTAGGTATTTCTAGTTTTTTTCAAATAGCGAGGTGTTATAACAGGTGTACAGGAAACAAAGTCAGTTAGCTAATCATTTGCCCAACCTTGCAATACAACGACGAAGTTATCCAATTTCTGATTCATTTGCTCTTCCTTCACAAGCCAAAAAATAGGTAAACCTAAATAAAATTGTGATGACTACTCTTAAATCAAATCTATTGTGGTTCTTTCATGATATTAAAATGGATGTGAGTCTCCTATACTATTTTTTGTTCATGAGTAGTAGTTAGATGCCCTTTGTATTTTGTACTTTGAATGAACTGACTAAATTCTACACCTGATCCCATGTTTTGATTTTTGAGTATAGTGTTCGATAATAAAATGTTACTTTTTTCTTTTAAAAATGAAAGGAAAAAATGTGAACACATTGTGAATTTCCATATTGAGCTATTTATCAACAAATTCTAAATCTGACCAACTTAATATTGAATTGATCGTTGAAACTTAAATGACCATGCACCTTAGCTGTTTCTTATTGAAGGTGGATTCTTTTATTATATGTAAGCTAAGAAATATGATTAGTTACTAAATGATGGGCATGTTTTTAAAATAAGGTTAATCAAAAGTATTTATTGCTACTTAGGATCTCAAATATATTTCTTAGGTAGATCAAATGCAATATAATTGAAATAACATTAGAATTAAAAATGTTGGACCCATGCTTAGCACGGGCAAGAACCATCTAGTGTATATATATATTTATATATATATAATTATATAATTGATCCTATATATACAATGTAATTTTTGACGAAGGAGATTCAGATGAATCCCTAGGCTCCATGTAGCCCTGTCCCTGCTCCGAGTCCAAGTTTGGTTACCTATAAAAGGATGGTCATTCTTCATTGTTAAATCATCCTAAAATCATAGCAAAATACATTAGAAGAGTAGAGAATTAATCTAATAATTCTCTTAGATGTATTTGGGATCTCTCTCCTTTCTTTGTTAATATACACACGGTTGTTTTTTGGTGGACATAGGATCATTCTGATTCGAACCACGTTAAATATTGTTGTTCTTCATTGTTCTATATTTTCACGGTTTTGCTAACAATTGATATAAAAGACAGTTTTTTCTAATATGCTTTGTGGTTGCAACACAATTTGAACTTCCACATCAAAATACAATTACTTTGGTTTTCTGTATTCCCAAATACTTTGTAGTAGAAGAGGAAAAACAAGTTACAATGAGTTCCTTGAAGTTTAAAATAAATAGATTTAGTGGGCACACCAACTTCAATAATTGGAAGATCCAGATGATGGTGTTACTACAAAGGAAATGTTTAATCCATACTATCGACGGAAAGTACCCTGATGACACATCGGGTTCTGAAAAGGAGAAGATTGAAGGAGATGCATTGAATGTAATCTATTTGTCCCTTGCACCTACCGTGCTTTGTGAATTGAGTATAAGTATCGAGGAGAAGGTCAAAGAGTTATGGAAAAGGCTAAAAGGGCTTTACCAGGATTGGTCGGTGACAACAAGGATGTTGTTACAACAACGTCTTCACATATTTAAGATTGATTCAGGTACTTTGTTGCAGGACCATCTAGGTGTGTTCAATAAACTTGTGATGGACTTACAAACTGCTAGAATTAAAAAGAATGAGGAACCACTTGAATGTGCTTTGTTATTTTATCAACTTCAAAATATCGTGATGTTGAGAATTCAATGATAAATAGCAATGAGCCTATCACTATTGATCAAGTGCGGCAATCACTTAACTCTTTGTGATGTGCTGATGCATTTTGAAGGAGACAAATGTGACGAAGCTAGTGGGCTCTTTTTGAAAGGTCGCATTGCCCAACAGGAAAGGAGAAAATCAAAGTACAGATCAAAGTCTCGTGTGACCAAGAAGAATGCAGAGTGTTGAGGTTGTCACAAGAAGGGGCACTTTGAACGACATTGCCCTATGTTAAAGTCGAAAGAAAAGGCGAGTGCATCCATTGTTGAGCAGCTACATGATTCTTGATAAGTTGGAAAATTACCAACATATTAATTACCTTTTTCTTGAGTTTTAAGTGTTTTTGAGTATAATTTAATAACCTAAACTAACTTAAATTGGTGAATTTCAGGATTTGGAGCTAAAGAAGTAAAGCAATCAAGTATTTGATCAAGAATGATGAAAAAAGATGGAAGTTGAAGCAAAAGAGTGAGAAAAGTAAAGATTGAGAAGTCACAAAAATCGTGCCCAAGTTTAGTTTTTGTGGAGCCGTTTCTGAGGGTATAGGAGAGCTTGAATTTGGCTAAGTCTGATAAAAGGAACAAGTCTATTTCACTCCACGAAAATTTCGGCTCCACGAAATGAAAATGGGGAGACGAAAATTGGAATGTCTCCATAATTTCGCTCCACGAAATTGGCAGTGGAAGGGCATCTTTGTCCAGATTTTGGGAGTTATATAAATAGGAATTAGGTCATTTTTCTTGGTCAACTTTTGATATGGGAAGTCTAGGAGGAGCATCTTTAGTTAACTTTGCAAGGATTAAGAGATTTTCACTATAGAGTATGCATTTTCTTATATGTTTAATCTTTAACTATGTTTATTGTTACATTTCATCTTGTATTTTTTTGAGAAAATGGCCAAAAGCCTTCTCAACCTATAGTCAGATTCCCAACTACACACCTATACTTCGCAATGATCCTATTACCCCCTTGAACTATTTTAAAATGGAATTATTGTGACCCTATATGCTGAGGTGGCAAAGAAAGTGTATTCACTTTCTCAAAGAGACTGAGAGACACTTTATTTTTTGTTAAAACTTTAACTTTGCAAGTAATTTCCCCTTTTCATATTAAGTTTCTAATTTTTATTTTTAAAAAAATTATGTTATCTTTTACTTCTATTTCTCTTTTCTTTTTAATTTTTTTTGTCTTCTTTCTTTTTCTCTACAAAACTTCTTCGGAAAATGCCATAAACTTATTTCATTATTCAGCTATCACTAATCGTATCTTTCTCCTCTCTTTTTTTCCAGAAGAAATAAACTCTCATTCTTTTAATCATAAACTTCAATTTTTCATTCTCACATACTAATTTTACCATTGCCATACCACTATTTTCACCTTCTTTTTTATTCCAGATCTATCATAGTACGTGTTGTTATTGAATTTTGAGTAATAGAAAATTAAGAAATATTTAAAAGTGAGACAGATAAATTAATTTCTAAAATGCTAAAAAATACTTTTCGTAGACAATGACCATGACAACGAGATTAAAAATAGCAAAAAATATTTTTTTATACTTAAAATCACAAATTTACTTTAAATTTGCCATCATATCCAACTCCAATATGTGACCCACTTTTCGAAAACTACTTGACCACACGAACTTATCAATGTTGTCATCTAATTCTTCAGTTGGCAGAATCAAATTCGATTCAACGATATTATCATTATTACTTGAATGAAAATTCACTAAAATTATGAAAAGAAAATAAAATAAAACCTTGCGAACATCATTAAAGGTGCTGGCGAGGAGGTGCCGGCGACAATGGAAACACCTTGGGATTGTTGAGGAATTTAGAAATCCAAAAATTAGGAAAGCTTACAGAGGAATAGATAGAGTTGATCATATGGACTGGGTCAAACATTTTTTAATGCTTTTTGAGATTTGTAATATTTAATTTTGATAATTAATAAAATAGTGTAACGGGCACCAAAAATTTATTTGAAAAAACATTATAAAGAAAAGAAAGAAGAAGGTAATGTGCTTCTGGGTTTCATATCAATGGACAAAAAGTTGGTGTCAAAGAAAAATCAAAAGAGGATTAAAAACAAAAGAAAAAAGAGAAAGGAAAATATAAAATAAAGACAAAAAATAATAACTTTTTTACTAAAAAAATTATGTGGCAGGTGAGTGTATCTCACTACTGAACATGAATTTGGGTATGACTTTTTAAGGGGTATATATTTCACTTTTAAAATGTTCAGGGGGATAATAGGACACTCATGAAGTTAGAGTGTGTAGTTGGGATTTCATGTATAGATTGGAGGGGTTTTAGACCATTGTCTCTATTTTTTTTTCTAGCATGAGTAGCTAAACCTCTTAGCTGGGATTGTAGACTCTTATGGCTTTTATGTGATTGAATACTAGTTTATCTTGCTTATTATTACTTGAGTTGTGATTATCTACTTGTTTACATTCTTATTTGTGAATTTGGTGATTGCAAACACTAGATTTTGCCCTATATATTCATTTCTTGCTCGGATGGGTGAAAATTGGATTGGGTTTTAACAAGTAGCAAGGAATCAAGTATATTAAGGAAATAATTATGATTTATTAATGAAGTCGAACTAGGAATAGAGGAATTTCTACTTGGGTCTATCGTTTGGGTCTTAATATTTTCATTTGAGTTTGGAAGAACTTTTGGGATTAGCTTGCTAGAGTTGAAAAATTCTTGTAAGTAATTATCAATTGGATCATTTTCATTAATCCTATGCATTTGAGCAAGATACTTGTGTTCATGAACTAGTTATGCCAAATTGAGGCTACAACCCCGGTCCCTCTTTTAATTGAAAAACAAAATATTGTTTTTGCACTCTTGGTAATCCTAGCTTAGAAAACAATCTAGTTTTATATTTATTTACTCAATCACTTTTTTATTTGAAGATAAGCTTAGGAAAGTTATAAATTCTCACACTCTTGACATTTTGACACGCGCGTACTCTTTGAGGAATCGACCCTAACATTTGTTGGGTTTATTATTTCTACGACCGTACTACATTTCATTTGAGGTGTAGGATTGGACGTGATCAATTTTTTACGCCGCTGCTGGGGAGTACAATGTTTTGTGTTATCGTGTTAGTGTGTGTTTATTTGTCTTCCTAACTTTTCTTCGTGTTACTTTGATTGTTTGTTTGTGGTGCAAGGTTGAATATGGAAGGTCAAAGAATTCATGATTTGCCTTTGGTTCCTATTAACAATGAGGATCCTGTGGATGGAGAGAAACTAATTCAACAAGGTGGTAGTGGAAGAGGTCGTCCACGGAATCCTCCTAACCCAAGAAATCCACAAGCCCCACTTCATCAACAAGTTCCTCCTGTGGCTTTACAAAATGAAGGATATGCTAGTGACATTGTGCCACCACGGATAAGGGGAAAACCTTTTCAATCACCAATGTGATGATCAACATGCTCAAGGAGAGAGGGTATTTCATGAGAGAGACCACTCAAAATGCCAACAAACATCTCAAGTATTTTATTGATGCTTGTCATATGAACAAGCAACCAAATGTCACGGATGAGGCCATACGATTGAGGTTATTTCCATTTTTCTTGAGAGATGATGCTCTAGATTGGTTGGAAGGTTTGCCTCGCCAATCTATTTATGCATGGGATTAGTTGGTGGCAAAGTTTTCAAATAAGTATTTTTCACCAGGCCGGATGGTACAATTGATAAATGAGATATTAAAGTTTTGGCAATATCCTCATAAAGCTCTACATGAGATATGGGAGAGATATCAGAGAATGGTGAAGGAGTGACCAAATAATGATATGACAGAGAAGATGATTCTTCAAACATTTTACATTGGGCTCAATACTTCCAATCAATTCTATTTGAACCAATTGGCCGGTGGAAGTATCACGAATAGTACATACCAAGAGGAAAATGATATTTTATATGAAATGGCAGAGACTTCATCTACGTGACCTTCTCGAGATGGTGTTCCCCATGGAGATCCTTCCATAATGCAATTGATCAAGGAAATGCAATCTCAAGGTCAACAAATTGCGGAAGTAACAACCACTCTTAAGTTGCTATCAAAGAACTAACTTCCAAGGCAAGTCAATGCCATGGAAAATGTTCAAGGTTCGGGTTATAATTCTATGGCTATGGAAAATCAATATCAAGGTCAAGAAGGCATTTATTTTTCCCAAGGTCCTAATCAAGATGGTGACTTCCAAAATCAATGTTACCAAGTACAAAGAGAGGAAGCTCAATATGTGGGTAACTATCAAGGAGGTTAACAACGATCCAACAATCTAGAGCAAGGAAATCAATGGCAAAGAGGAAATTTTAATTGGACCAATTAAGGCAACCAAGGTTGGAATGGTGGCAATCAAGGCAACAACGGCATGTAATGGTGGCAATCAAGGCAACCAAAGGTGGAATGGTGGTAATCAAGGTGATCAAAGCGGGACTTCTTCCCAACAATATCAACAAAAATCTTACCAACCATCTCCATACAACAATCAAGGCCAATCATCGGGAGACTCTGAACTAAGGGGATTGATGGAAAGAATGATTAAGAATCAAAAGCAATCTGATAAAGAAATAAGGGAAACAAATTGAGTGGTGAGCTCTCATACCACCACAATCAAACAAATTGAGACCTAATTGGATCAAATTTCCGCTCAACTGAATGTGGGACCTCATAGATTTCTACCAAGCGATACAATTGCAAATCCAAAAGAAGATGAAGGTTTATAACATGTTTTTATTGTCACCGAAATGAGTGGTAATAAAAGAACCAGTGTGATTGAAGATGATGACTGTGAGGAGGTTCCTCATATAGTTGATGCACAACCCAAGGTAGTTGAATCTAACCCGGGTGACAAGCTTTCTACTGTTGATGAGTTGATAGAAAAATTTGATGAGGTTGAAAAGGTGCACCAAGATACTATTAATTTTCTTCATGCTAATGAAACTCCTTTGAAGGAGAAGGAACCAGTCAAGGAAACTCTTCAATAACATAAGACAATACCAAGGCCACCTCTTCCGTTTTCTCAAAGATTTGCTAAGCAGCAACAATTTGGCCAATTGAAAAAGTTCTATGATATGTTGAATCAAATCACCATCACGGTGCCTTTTGTGGAAGCTCTTGAGAAGATGTCGGGTTATGCTAATTTCATGAAAGACTTGGTAACTAAAAAGAAGAACATGAATTTTGAAATTGTCAAGATCACTCTCCAATGTAGTACAATTATCTTACAAACTGGAGTAGTTAAGAAAATGGAGGATCCGGGGGTATTCACTACTCCTTGAACTGTTAGGTTGGCAAGTTTTACAAAAGATTTGTGTGATTTAAGGGAAAGTATCAATTTATTGCCCTATGTCGTGTTCAAAAGTTTAGGTTTGGGGGATCCTAGACCAACAACCATGAAGTTGTTAATGGTGGATCGCACACTAAAGAAACCATTGAGAATCATTGAAGATATTATTGTCAAGGTGAATCATTTTTACTTTCCAGCCGACTTTGTTATTTTGGATTGTGAGGTAGATATTGAAATCCCAATCATTCTTGGGAGACCTTTCTTGGCAACCAGGAGAGCTATATGTGATGTTGAAGCGCGAGAGCTCAAGTTTAGATTAAATGATGAAAAAGTAATCTTCCATATCCAAAAGTCAATGAAACACCCACATGATTATGGCGTGATATCCATAATTGATGTGATTGATGAATTGGTGGTTGATGACATGAAAGATATTTGCTTGGGTGGATCCCTCCAAGCGGTTCTCCGCAATTCTAAAAATTAATCTAGTGAGGGTTGTGTTGAAACCCTGATGGATTTGGAGGGGCTTGACTCATATTCATACAAGCCCGTAAAGTTGTCTCTTGATTTGGAGAACTGAGCCACACAGCCTACTAAACAATCGATTATTGAGCCATCGAATCTTGGGTTGAATCTTTTGCCTTCACATTAATGGTATGAATTTCTCGGCACTAATGAGTCCTTACCCATTATTATCTTATCTTCATTGTCAAGTGTGCAGATATCTCAAACACTCAATGTTCTTAGAAATCACAAGTTGGCATTGGGATGGTCTATTACGGATATGCGAGGAATTAGCCCATCTTCTTACATGCACAAAATCAAATTGGATGATGGTTTTAAGCCAAGTGTAGAACACCAAAGGAGACTTAAACCTCCTATGCAAGAAGTGGTAAAAAAATAGTTAATCAAGTGGTTAGAATCCATGGTAGTTTATCCAATCTTGGATTGGGTGAGTCCAATACAATATGTACCTAAGCAAGGAGGAATGATTGTGGTTCTAAATGACAAAGATGAGTTGATTCCAAAAAGGACTGTCACCGGATGATGGGTTAGCATGGATTATAGGAAGTTATGTCGACAAGGAAGGACTACTTTCCAATTCCTTTTATGGATCAAATGTTGGATCGTTTGTTGGGTCGATCTTTCTATTGCTTTCTCGATGGTTATTTGGGATACAATCAAATTCAAATATCCCCGAAGGATCAAGAAAATACTACTTTCATATGTCCATATGACACTTTTGCTTTCAAACGGGATGCCATTGGGTCTTTGCAATGCACCCATAACTTTCCAACGGTGTATGTTGGCCATTTTCACCGATATGGTTGAAGATATTCTAGAGGTATTCATGGATGATTTCTTCGTTGTAGGAGATTATTTTGATGAATATTTGGCCAATTTGGATTGCGTCTTGAAGAGGTGTGAAGAGACAAACCTTGTGTTGAATTGGGAAAAATGTCATTTCATGGTATAGAAAGGTATTGTACTTGGGAACAAAGTGTCTCAAAAGGGTATCAAAGTTGATCCGGCAACGATTGATGTTATTTCTAGATTTTCTCCAATTACCATGAGAGGTATAAGAAGTTTCTGGGGTCATGCGGGATTCTTCCACAGATTTATCAAAGATTTTGCAAAAGTGGTGAACCCGTTATGCAAGCTATTGGAGAAGGAGGAAAATTATATTTTGATGATGCTTGCATGGTTTCTTTTGAGGAGTTCAAGAAGATTTTGACATCCTCCCCCATCATTAAAGCTCCCAATTGGGAGTTTCCATTTGAGCTTATGTGTGGTGCAAGTGATGTGGCTGTGGGTGCGGTGTTAGGCCAAAAAGTGGGCAAGCTTTTTCACCCAATTCATTATGCAAGCAAGACTATGAATGCCGCCGTACAAATGAACTATACCATCAGAGAGAAAGAACTTCTTGCCATTCTGTATGCTTTTGAAAAGTTTCGTTCTTTTCTTATTGGTTCAAAAGTGGTGGTACCTTCGGATCATATGCAGCAATTCACTATTTATTGTCAAAGAAAGAGTCCAAACCAAGGTTGCTAAGATGGATCTTTATCCTTCAAGAGTTTGACATGGAAATCAAAGATAGAAAAGGTACCAAAAATCAAGTGGCGGACCACTTGTTTCACCTTGAAGAGAGGGGGGGGGGGGAGACCATTGGAAGTAGAAGAAATCAATGAATCATTTCCGTTGAGCAATTTTATGGAGTCACAATGGTTGAAGGCTATGAGTTGCCATGGTATGCCGATATGGCAAATTTCTTAGTGAGTGGATTATTACTACCAAGGCATCCTTCATACCAAAAGAAAAGGTTCTTCAAGGAGAGTGATTTCTATTGTTGGGGTGAGCCATACTTGTTTCGAATTTGTGTCGATAATTTCATAAGAAGGTGTTACAAAAAAATGAAGGGCTTGAGATCTTGAAATCATGCCACAAATCGCCTTATGGAGGACATCGTGGAGGAAATAGATCCGCGACAAAAGTGCTTGAATGTGGATTTTATTGGCCATCATTAATTTGTGATGCTAACTTGATGACCGTGTCATGTGATTAATGCCAACGTCAGGTAACATCTCAAAGAGGAATGAGATGCCATTGAATCCTATATTGTGGAGGTTGAATTGTTTGATGTGTGGGGTGTGAATTTTATGGGTCCATTTGTGAGCTCCTATAACAACAAGTACATCCTTGTGGCTTTCGATTATGTCTCAAAATGGGTGGAAGCAGTGGATTTACCCAACAACGAAGCAAGAAGTGCAACGACTTTCCTTAAGAAGAATACTTTCACAAAAATTGGCACTCCAAGGGCTATAATTAGCGATGATGGTTCACATTTTTCGAACAAGTCAATTGTCACATTGCTCGAGAAATATGGGGTCACTCATAAGGTAAATCGACACCATATCATTCTCAATCAAGTGGACAAGTTGAAGTTTCAAATCGAGAAATCAAGAATAATTTGACCAAGATCGTCAATGCAAATAGAACAGATTGGTCAAGGAAACTTGATGATGCTCTTTGGGCTTATAGGACGACATACAAGACACCAATTGGTATGTCTCCTTACAAGTTGGTATTTGGAAAAGCTTGTCACTTGCCAGTTGAATTAGAGCATAAATCCTTGTGGGCGTTGAAAAGGCAAAATTTGTAATGGGTTGATGATGTAATTCTCAAAAGGGAATTATGGATAAAATGCGGAAACAAAAGAAAGATAGAAGAAGAGATACAAGAGAAGGAACAATTGGCAACTAAAGGATATATTAAATCCTAAAATCTCCAATTACAATCCTAAACAAGCACCTAATCAAGATAAATAGATTGACACAAGAAAAGGAAAATTAAAAGCAACCTAAAGATATATTAAACCTAAAGACCTCAATCGATTAATCCAAATCAAGCACCAAATCTCTTACCAAGACCTCAAGGAAATTGAATCTCCAAGCGACCTCCGTTTCTAACAAATTTCAACAAAAGCTTTACCAAGCTCTCAAGTCTCTCAAAGGAGATCCAATTCATCGATCATTAATTTTCAAAATAGTCTTCCCTAAAATGAACCCTAAAATGCCTATTTATAGTTTTAGGTCATTATTACATAGAAGGGCCCAAAAGTGACCCGAAATGACCATTGGGCGAGCTAAGTCGGGCTTGCCCAATCCACTTGGCAACTCGCCCATTGGGTTGGCGAGGGATCCTGCTCCAAGCTTGGTTTTGTAATATTAGGCGAGCTGGGGTCATCGCCCAAGTCATTGGGTGACGTGCCAATAGGCCTCCTGCTCGCCAAAGTGGCAGTGTTGTCAACTGCCTCCCTTCGCTTCTCCAAGCTATCTTCCATGCATGTGAATCTCTCCCCGCCACCAATATAAGCCCAAGAACCTCCATCCTTGTGAACAATCCATCAATACATTGAAGGTAGTGAGTGAATGGCTTTGAGGCAATCTGGATTGCATCATTCTCCCCTTCTTGAAAAAGATTCGTTCTCGAATTCTAACCTTCCAAAACCATAGGGGAAGCAAACAAGAACAAGATCCTCATGGCATGAGGGTTAGCGTTAGCAATAAAAATTTCATCACCATGCCAAGGATGCACAAATTTAACATATAACCAAGTATCAAAAAGATCAACAAAGTGTTTGTAACCCATCAAAGCAATAGATACTTGGCTACTTAAGAAACATTGACAAAGGGGTAGAGCGAAGGAACCAATACACTTAAACAACCTCATATGTAAGCCCTCATTGGTTCCACATTCCGACAAGCACAACTCCCCTTTTAAGTCAAGCAGCATATGATATCGGTCATCTTGACCAAATATCACTACACAAGTGCCACAATTCAAATTACTACAGGGGTCAAATGGAAATGAAATACATGGACTTGGATTAAGTACTCCCCTTTTTGCCCGATTGGTTCCCTTACCTTCTAACAACATATTCCACTCAAAAGCGTGAGTATCATCATATGTTAACAAGTAATAAAGAAAGGTGTCTTGTAAGTCAACTTCCTCTAGGGTGTTTTCATAGGTATGACTACTAATAGATTCAAAATCATTGGTCATACCATTAAAAATTAAAACACACCAAGAAGAAGAGGTAATGGGAAAACAAACACCACCTTCCTTTTCATCATGATCCTTCCCTACAAGAGTACTCTCATCTTCCAAGAAGAGATTTCCATCTTTGGGAGAATAGTCTTCAAACCATAGTAGGTTACTATAGAAAGCATAACTATCAAGAACTACACTACTTTCATGATCCACACCACTAGGTACATCACTAGGAGTGATTTCATCATTTTCAAATAAGATATTGTACTTAAAGAGGGAATGATCAACCAACATGGGAGAATTAAAACATGCAAGTTCACCCTAAATAAGACACATATCATTTTTCGAAGAATTTTCAAGCACATGATCTCTATGAGCAAAATAAGCAATTGGATCCTCCACAAAAAGTATGCTCAAAGAGTCACTCATATTCAAATTATCAACCTTATCATTAGTATCACCAAATTAAGGTTCCTTAATCACAACACAAAACCCATCAATTAGTGAACTACACTCACAAGCAAGTTGATCAACAAAATTATCACATGATAATAAACTATCATTCAAAACACGGGTGTCAACACTAGGTGGACACAAATCGATCTTACTATAAGAATCAATTCGATTACCAAAAGGATCAACTAGTGTATCCACACTCTCAACATGTACATTATCAACACATGGTAAAGAAGCATAAGGCTCACATAAAGACAAACTATCACTTACACTTTGTTCATTTGCAATTGTAAAAGTGTTAAGTTTAGCTATTGTACCTTGACACTCGCAAGAAAGATCTTCTTTACCTTGGAATGACACTCCCTTAGGAATGTTGGGACATCTTAAAAGTTCATCCATCACACCTTCAATTGTAGGATCTTTGTTGGGAACTCGTGTTCCTCAATTCCTCACGCTTGTACCTACACAAGAATCCTTACAAAGTGAAGGATGAATAAAAATCTTAGATTGAGATTGTGGTAACCCTCTCACTTCACTCCACTCCACTCAACCTCACTTTTTTCCACTCTAAGGTTGTCGCCTTGCTCTCCCTTACTCTTGTCAATCTTTTGTCTCTCATGTTTCACCTTAGGACGAGGGAATAAATGTGTTCCCCATTGATCCACAACATATTTGGACCATTTTTGCTCGTTTGGGACCCTATGTTCATTAAACCAATTAGCTCCCAAGCATAAGTGACAAGAGTCCATGAGAATTATATCACACCAAACCTTCTTATAGTATTCACCGCGTGTGAAAGAGACCTTTACCTCTTAGGTAACCTTACATCCCTCCATGGTGTATGGATAACGCCTTGATAGTCGAGGTAGTCTCAAGTAGGCTACCATAGATGGAGTGATGTAGTTTTGATTGTACCAATCATCGAGGACAAGATCAAAACCCAAAGCCCCACAAATTTCAACCTTTATCCGAAGAACTTGTCTTCTCTAATCAACATTATAAAGCCTTGTGTACCCCTTTGGCACATACTCGTTTTGATTGATTGGTGTCAATTTCAAAAATTAATGGACAATTTCGGGTGTGATAGTATAGTCAAAACTATCCTCCACATTGATCAATCTATCTTCCATCCTCGACATACTACCCCTCAAAGTGGTTAATTGACCTCTTATATGGTTTATCACCTCCGTTAGAGATTCCAAGGTAACCTTTCCCATCCCTTAGGTGGGCGGGTTTAACTTCCGGTTTCCATCGTACCTAGCAATAAGACACTTACAAAACAACAAATAACGTTAGCGTTAGTAAAATGAACTCACAATCAATCGTGTTTACACACCTTTGATTGCCTCTCAAATTGGCGCAACTAATGTTGAAGATTGCTTATACTCGATTGATCACAAGGTGCCAATTCTACTCTTGGTCAAAGTGGATTCTTGTTTTAAGAAGAACGGACGACTCGATTAAAGCAAGCAGGGTTAAATCAAGAAGTTAACTACTAAGTAAAATGAATAAAAGTACGAAAAGAAGTGGCACTAACAAAGAAGAGAATTCAAGAACCAATAATCAACAAGTAGATTAATTACGAGTTGAAAATTAGTTTTGGAATCTTGAGAACGATTCAGAATCAAAGAAAAAGAAACTAAGGAAATAGAACCTAAGATTAGGGGCATAAAATGAGTTTTCGATCACCAAATGCACTGTTTTCTTCGCCAAATTTGAAGTTCAGCTCGCCAACTTGAAGTTTGGTTCGCTAAACTTTACGTTCTGTCAAGGCATGTCAGCGATCTGGGTGGAAGTTCGATGATGTGCCTATTGGACTTGGCGAGCAAAGCTAGCTTGCCCAAAGTTCCCAAAGGGCGAGGCACCGAATGGGCTAGGCGAGCAAAGTCGAGCTCGCCTAATGCCCCAACCCTTGCTCCTGAAAAACTCCGAATTTGGACTCCTGTGGTGCCCCCTGCACTTTTTCACTTAGTATTTACCCTTTTTGGTAAATTTCATGTTTTACAAACACTTATCCACTTTCTTTTTCTTCTCTTTTGGAATCAAACTTCTTCTTTTTGAATATTCCTTTCCTTGAAGATTTGAATCTTCTTCAAGAACATCAAGAACAAGATGAACCCAAAATTAAACCCTCTAAATTTTAGGCTCGAAATTTCACAAAAATGAGAGACAAGCTCTCCTTGATATGGGGAACAACACCCAATACTTTTTAGCTCTCAATTCCCAACCAAAACCTTCAGATTTTAAAACTCATTTGTTCCTTCTTCAAGTCTCCAATGATGGAATCTTCAATAATGAACCAAACTCCCTTAACTCTCAGTCGTAGACTCAAATAGAGTTGGAGAACACTATTTCAATCTTAGAAACTCAAACAAGACTCAAATCTACAAAACCCATTTCAGAAATTTTCTCAAAAATGAATTTGAACATTTGTTTTCATAGCAACAAACCCAAGACTAGATTCGTAGGAATGAAACTAAGCCTTGCTCTGATACCAAATGATGTAATTCTCAAAAGGGAATTACGGATAAAATGTAGAAAAAAAAGAAAGATAGAAGAAGAGATACAAGAGAAGGAACAATTGACAACTAAAGGATATATTAAATCCTAAAACCTCCAATTACAATCCTAAGCAAGCACCTAATCAAGATAAATAGATTGACACAAGAAAAGGAAATCAAGAGCAACCTAAAGGTATATTAAACCTAAAGACCTCAATCGATTAATCCGAATCAAGCACCGAATCTCTTACCAAAGACCTCGAGGAAATTGAATCTCCAAGCAACTCCGTTTCTAACAAAGTTCAACAAAAGCTTTTCCAAACTCTCAAGTCTCTCAAAGGAGATCCAATTCATCAATCATTCATTTTCAGAATAGTCTTCCCTAAAATGAACCCTAAAATGCCTATTTATAGTTTTAGGTTATTATTACATAGAAGGGCCCAAAAGTGACTCGAAATGACCATTGGGCGAGCTAAGTCGGGCTCGCCCAATCTACTTGGCGACTCGCCCATTGGGTCGGCAAGGGATCCTGCTCCAAGCTTGGTCCTGTAATATTGGGCGAGCTGGGGTCATCACCCAAGTCATTGGGCGACGCGCCAATGGGCCTCCTGCTCGCCAAAGTGGCAGTGTTGTCAACTGCCTATCTTCTCTTCTCTAAGCTATCTTCCACGCATATGAATCTCTCCTTGCCACCAATATAAGCCCAAGAACCTCCATCCTTGTGAACAATCCATCAATACGTTGAAGTTTGTGAGTGGATGGGTTTGAGGCAATCTGAATTGCATCAGTTGATTCAACAAATTCGAGGGTATTTCAACTTAATGCCATGGATGAGTTCCGGTTTTAATCTTATGAGAGTGCTTCTTTGTACAAACGGAGAATGAAATACCTCCATGACAAAAAGATCATGAAAAGGGAGTTCAACCCGAGGGACATGGTTCTACTCTTTAATTCAAGGTTTAAATTGTACCCGGGTAAGCTCAAATCTAAATGGTTCATACCCTTCAAAATTATCAAGGTCTACCCTTTTGGTGCTGTGGATTTGGAGTCCGATGATGGTCAGAGAATTTTAAGGTGAATAGGCAATGAATTAAACATTTTTTGGGTCCTATTGAAGTTCAGAAAGTGGTTTCGGATGTTGAGTTAGGGGAACCCACAATGACACCTTGATTGATAATGGAGATTGCGTTATGCCACGAAGTTAAATAAAACGCTTCTTGAGAGGCAATCCAAGCTTGTATCCTTTTAATATCTTGAATTTTTTTTGCTAAGTAGATTGTTCATGTTTTGTTTATTTTGCGTGAGTTTAAATGTGCTTCAGGTGAAATGGTGAAAAACATGGACCAAATTCGTCTCCACTATATTTTCGTGGACTTGGACTGAAGTAAAAAGAATTGAGCCTTCAGGGATTGGAAAATTTCGGCTCCACGTTTTAATTTCGTCTAGCCGATTATTATTATTTATTTATTTATTAAAGGTTTTGATTTTCTTTTTATTTTTTATTTTTTATTTTTTATTTTTTATTTTTTATTTTTTATTTTTTATTTTTAAAAAAAAATGAAAAACATAAAAAGAATTACAAGGGTTTACACTTCTACTCTTTCTCTCACACCTACATATTCTATACAAAACTCTTCTTCGAATTTCTTCATCCTTCTTTCATTCCCTAAGTTTTTCATCGGATTCACAAGATAGAAAGACTCCATTCTTCTCTCTTCTTTCACTTTTGCAAAAAAAAAAAAAAAACATTTGGTAAGATCTTTAACTTCTTGATTTTTTTTAAAATTTTGTTTCATGATATGAATGAGTTGATTTTGAGTGGGTACACATTAAGTTCATGATATAGTATGACTGCTTGCTTCCATGGCTGAATTTGAACAAAATTTTCCATGTCTAGGGCATTTTCTTTTCTTCCTATTTGCTTGTGATTAATTGATTAGTATGGAAGTTGTTAAAATGTTGAATTTTTGTGGTGTTTCTGATTCTCTTTTATTTATCTTGCAAAAGTCCATTGTGATTCTGGTATTAAGCTAAAGCTACAAGTTGGAAGTGCTTTGAATTGGTTTCAATAGGTGTGAGCGTTTGGGAATTGGGTGGCTGATAGTTGTATCTTTTTTTTAATTTTTTTTCCTGATTTGGGTGATGTTGCTCACTAAATAGCTGTTGGGAATTGATTGGAATTGAGAAATTAAGGTGATTTTGTTTGAGAATTTTTTTCACCTAATGGAGCTTAATTAAGCATCATTTGGTCAAAATTTGGGTAGTGATACATCTTCTGGTAGATTTTCTTTATATTGTCTCCACATTTTTGCATGCATTCTTGCATTGTGTGTTGATTGTGTGATGGTCTCATGTAACAATCTTGTCTCCTTTGCTATAGTTATACAATGACAGTTCCATCAAGAAAGAAAAATCCTACGAGGGTCGTGCAAGTGAAGGGTCAAATTGCTAAGAATGCTCCATCCTCTTCCAAAATGTAATCCCAATCCACGAAGCAGCCAAAAATGTCTCCTTAATTGCCTTCCAGTAAGAGAAAACGTATGGATGAACCGACTGAGTTTGAATCTACTGCTAGAATTTAACTCAAATCCAATGCTCATTCTGAGGGTAATTCAAGGGAAGCAAACCATGAGAGGTCACAAGAAACACAAACCCAAGGAGAAGTACTTCCATATGACCCGGCTGCTAAAGAAATTTTAAATGCCCATTTGGAATCAAGGAAGTTGTGTTTCTAAAGAGGAGTGAATCTGATATGTGTCAAGGAGCGTTTTCTAGCTTTTTATAATGAGTTGGTCAGTCGAGGTTGGTTAAAATTGGCAACAAAGCTAGGCAAAGTGAATGAAACCTTGGTTCGTGAATTTTATGAAAACATGTCCATATTGCCAGAACACTCAACTACTATAGTTGTGAGAAATGTGGTGGTTTCAATAGATCCAAAGGCATTCAATGAACTTCTTGATTTGCCAAATGTGGACCAAGCTGCCTATGTCAAAAAGTTGAAAGTTTCTAAAAGTAAAATTCGAGAGTAGGTTGCATATGTGTTAGGGAAAGAAGAAGAGGTACCGAACTGGAAGTTAAACAATTCTACAATCAGAAAGAGGACTTTTAGCCAACTTGCAAAGAACTGGGTTAGTTTTATTCTTGGACGACTTCAACCATGTAAGAATGATGATGAAATTCCATTGCATCGAGGACTTGTTACTGCCTCCATCATCAAGAAATGGCCCATTAATGTGGGGAAAGTCATGACAACGGAAATCATATCAGCCTGCAAGAAAACCAAAACAACTCAGTCATTGCACTTCCCATGGGATCTTACAGAGAGTTGATGGAGAAAGCTAATGTACCATGGCGATCCCAAGATGTCGAGGTAGAGGGACCGAAGAATATTGATTTGTTCTCATTAAAAGATGCATTGACTACTGCCAAGAAGAGCAAAACATGGTCCACAACAAGGACTAGCCAGTCTGACGAGCTAGTTCCTAAGGTACCTCGTATCAGTGAACCACCATCCAATTCTGAACCTTCTATCATTCAAGCAACCTCTGTCGGTACATTGCAAGTCATAAATGCAAAATTGGATAAGATCTTAAAGAATCAAGAAGAGCATGCACAAACTGAGAAGGTTAGGAATGATACACTGGAGAAGCTTGTAAAAACAATCCAAGGCATAAAATACACTCACAGAGATAGAGAAGTCTTGCAAAGTTGAGTTTCCAAAGTTGAATGAAGTTGTTACTAATTTTTCTAAGGAGATGACTCAATTTCGAAATGAGTGGAGTCATAGAGTTCAAGAGGCAGAAGAGGACCTTGATAAGGCAACTGATGGCACAAGACCAAGTGATAAGGATCTAGATGATGATACAATTGATGATGCATTATTGTTCTATAGGAGCACCCAAGCTCCTGAGATTGAGGTGTCATGTTCTGAGCAGCCTGGTTTAATGGGTCCAAACCAACAGATTGTAAGTGTTCCAGATTCACACACCATTAAAGTTGTCGATGTTGATGCCTCACTGTCAGAGAAGAGGCATATGCAAACAGAATCAGCCACCTGAGTTGCAGGGTGCCTCTCTTCCCTCTTTATTCTTCACTTTGTTTCATTTCTCGCATTAAGGACACTGCTAGTCTTTAAGTTGGGGGAGGGGGTATCAGATTCATGAGTGTGATTGGTCGATGATTGTTTGAGTTACTTTATCGGGTTTTATCTTGATATGTTAGTAATAACCTCCTCGGTTTCTTGGCTATGGTTCCTTTTCAAGGAAGTAATTTGTTTTGAACCTAACATTTTTTAGGACTCTGTTTAGTATGTCAGTAATGAATAAAAGTTAGTGGTGTCTCTTGAAAAGTTTTTGTGGCTTGGTTGAAACTATCATATTTAAACTTTGGCATGTGAGTGTTCATTGTGTTTTAAAAGAAAAGATTTAAGTTGATGTTCAATCATGACTCCTAGATTTGATTCTTGGCTCTGTTGGTTACTAAGTAGTTATAAAGCAATGGTGATTCTTCTTTCTGAGTTCGTCTGTTTCTATTGGCCTGTAAGCATGTCTAACTGACCCGAATTACCATGTGCCATGAGTGATGAGGATATTTGTGAGCTTTTGTGCACCTTGTTGTTCTAGAACTTGCCCTGGAAGTATTTTGAGGCAAAATCCTAGGTTGTACTCAATTTTGAAAAGGATCATAGGCTTTTCTTGTACAGTTTGAGCCTTTCTTACCTATCCTTGTATGAAATCACCCTAGTCAACCTATTTTTTGGCCTTGAACCTTTTTGTTGGCTACCATGTTAGAAGTTTCACCCCTTTGATCTCAATTATCCTATCTCTTGGCACCATACCTCCCTAAGTGTGTTGAAATTGCAAAATCGAGTAAAGATCTAAGTTTGGGGGAGATGCGTCGGAAAATTTTGATGTGAATATGAAATGACAAAATGGCTAAAAGCCTAAGGTCGAGGGAGAAAAATGGTAATGTTGTGATGTGAAAGTTGATGCAAAAGCCTCCAAAAAAAAAAAAAAAAAAAGGAAAAAGCAAGAAAAGAAAGGAATATTGAGAATTATAGGTGCTTGAGTTGAATTGAAATGAAGAAAATGTGGAAAGCCATTGAAAGAGAAGTTGGGGTTGAGTTTTTGCAATTTGAAGTGCTTAGGGAGGTCTTGAGTCACCTGTATCCAAATTTACCTCTCCCTTAACCAAATGCCTACATTCCACCCGCTTAAGTCATGTGATTCTGAATTGCATATACCTATATTAGGGGAGATATACATTATGGGCAAGCCTATGGAGTTGATAGGGTGCACTTGAACTTCTTTTGTGAGAGTGAGTGGCCATTTCTTTGACCATATCCCATAGTTGCATGAATTTTGATATTGTGTGAGGGATCTTGTTGTTGGTTAGGGCACATGGAATTTGAGAATTGAGCAAGGTGTGTCATTTGCCAATTGAAATGAATTTGCTTTTGTGACAAATTGGCAAGAGTTGAAACTCTGAAGTCATGGTTTGGATTGATATTATTTTATTCTATTGAATGCTTGAGATATAAGCTTGAAAACTGGAATTGATAAGTTCTTATGGATATCTCACATGCTATAGATTAATTGTTAATATCAACCAAAGTCATGAAGATTTGGGAGCTTAATTAGTTCAAGGTTTTGTGTTGTTTTACTTTGCTTGAGGACAAGCAAAGCTTAAGTTTGGAGGAATTAATAAGTTGACAAATTACCAACATATGAATTACCTTTTTCTTGAGTTTTAAGTGTCTTTGAGTATAATTTAATAACCTAAACTAACTTAAATCGGTGAATTTCAGGATTTGGAGCTAAAGAAGTCAAGCAATCAAGTATTTGATCAAGAATGATGAAAACAAGATGGAGGTTGGAGCAAAAGAGTGAGAAAAGTAAAGATTGAGAAGTCACAAAAATCGTGCCCAAGTTTAGTTGTCGTGGAGCCGTTTCTGAGGGTAGAAGAGCTTGAATTTGGCTAAGTCTGAAAAAGGAACAGGTTTGTCTCACTCCATGAAAAATTTGGCTCCACGAAATGAAAATGGGGAGGCAAAAATTGGAATGTCTCCACGATTTTGCTCCACGAAATTGGCAGTGAAATGGCATCTTTGTCCAAATTTTGAGAGATATAAATAGGAATTAGGTCATTTTTCTTGGGCAGGTTTTGATTTGGGAAGTCTAGGAGGAGTATCTCTAGTTAACTTTGCAAGGATTAAGAGATTTTCACCATAAAGTTTGCATCTTCTTATTTGTTTAATCTTAAACTATGTTTATTCTTACCTTTCATCTTGTATTTTCTTTTTCTAGTATGTGTAGCTAAACCTATTAGTTGAGGTTGTAGACTCTTATGGCTTTTATGTGATTGAATACTAGTTTATCTTGCTTATTATAACTTAGGTTGTGATTATCTACTTGTTTACATTCTTATTTGTGAATTTGGTGGTTGCAAACACTAGATTTAGCCCTATATATTCACTTCTTGCTCGGAAGGGTGAAAATTGGATTGCGTTTTTAACAAGTAGCAAGGAATCAAGTATATTAAGGAATTAATTGTGCTTGATTAACAAAGTCGAACTGGGAATAGGGAGATTTCTACTTGGGTCTATCAATTGGGTCTTAATATTTTCCTTTGAGTTTGGAAGAACTTTTGGGATTACTTTGCTAGAGTTGGAAAATTGACCATTTTCATTAATGCTATGCATTTGAGCAAGATACTTGTGTTCATGAACTAGTTATGCCAATTTGAGGCTACAACTCCGGTCCCTCTCTAAATTTGGAAAAACAAAATATTGTTATTGCACTCTTGGTGTTGATTAAATCCTAGCTTAGAAAACAATCTAGTTTTATATTTAATTACTCACTCACTCTTTTATTTGAAGATAAGCTCAAGAAAGTTATAAATTCTCACACTCTTGACATCTTGACACGCGTGTACTCCTTGTGGGATCGACCTCAACTTTTGTTAGGTTTATATTGCTACGACCGTACTATATTTCATTTGAGATGTAGGATTGGACGTGATCAATTCTAATGATAACTATATACTAAAAACATCATGCAATAGTGAAGTCTATGACAATACATTAGTGTTAGACTCTGGTTGTACTCTCCATATGACATTCCGAAGAGATTGGTTCAGTAGTTATGAGACAAGTAGAGGAACCATTGTAATGGGCAATAATACAACTTGCAAAATAGTTACCATTGGTTCATTTCGGATTTGCTGTCATGAGGGAATCATCAAGTCTATTACAAAAAATTGTCATGTTCCTGATCTAAAAGTGAATTTGATCTCCTTGGGCACTCTGGATAAACAAGGCTACAAGTATATGAACGAATGACAAACTATGAAAGTGACTAAAAGGTCTTTAGTCTTGATGAAGTCCAAGATGGAGGATGGCGTGCACACACTAGTAGGAAGATTCATTGTTGACTCTGTAAATGCATCTACAATTCAGTTATATGATAATGACAAGGGAATATTATGGCACATGAGACTAGGTCATATGAGTGCACGAGGACTAGAGATGTGGAGAAACTGCAACCTTTTGAATGGTAAAAAGATAAGCACACTTCAATTTTGTGAGCACTACATCATAGGGAAGAAGAAAAAGGCCAGCTTCAGCACTGGCAAACACAAGATAGGAGGGGTGCTAGACTACATCCATTTAGATTTATGGGGTCCCTCTAAGCTTCCATTGAAGAGAGAAAATAGGTATTTTCTCACATTCATTGATGATTTTTCACGAAAGGTTTGAGTACGTTTCTCGAAGGCAAAAGATGACGCTTTTGAAGCATTTAAAGAATAAAAGGTTTTAGTTGAGAATCAAATGGAGAGAACAATCAAGTATTTTTGCACAGAAAATGGTTGGATTTTTGCAGTGAAGAGTTCAATGATTTCTGCAAGATTTATGGGATTGCAAGACATAAGATGGTCAGATACACACCACAACATAATGGATTTTCTAAGAGGATGAACAAGACTCTTCTTGAGAAGGTTCCTTATATCCTCTTACAAGCCAAAAATGTTCAAAGTTTGTTGGGCTGAAGCAGTTCACACTGTTTCTCATAATGTCAATCGATCTCTAGGATCAATGATTGACTTTAAGACTCCGAATGAGGTATGGTCAGGTGAACCCTTTAACTATTCACATTTGCGAATATATGAGTGTCTAGCTTATTATCATGCTAATGAAGGAAAGCTTGAACCAAGGGCAAAGAATGGGTATGTAGATGGAGTAAAAGAGTACAAGCTTTGGTGTTTGTCTTTTCTAATTTGTAGTTAGTAGAGATGTTTCCTTTGATGAATCCTCTATACTTGATCCTCGTAAAGTTTTTGTGGAGTTATTAGAAAATGAGAACAACGAGCAGGTAGAGCTATCATTGGATCTTACAAAGGAAAGGGATCAACAGAGTCAAGTTGATGAGTCAAAAATGCAGATCTTGAAGAATTTGTTGTCAATGAACCATACACAATTGTAAAGGAATGGGGAAAATGCAAATACGAAAATTGGAATGTCATATAGAGCAAGCAAATCTGATACCATATGTGTTCGTAGCTGTAGAAGAAGAGATTAAGGATCTCTAGTCCTTCTTGTGTATTGAAGCAATTTCTTGCAATGATACTGCACAATGACGGTTAGCCATAATGGAAGAGATGGAGTCTCTTTTTTAAAAAAAAGACACTGGTCTTAGTTAAAAGGCCAAAGGGGAAGAGGACAGTTGAATGCAAACGAGTCCATAGAAAGAAAGAGAGTATTCTAGAAGTGAAATATGCTAGGTTCAAGGCGATATTGGTTCCAAAAGGTTTCAGTCAATATGAGGGAATTGACTACAATGATATAGTTTCTCCGGTCGTGAAACTTAGCTCAATTCACGTGCTACTAGCATTGTTTGCACAATTTAATTTGGAGCTTCAATAACTTAATATCAAAACTACTTTCTTACATGGTGATCTAGAAGAGACAATCTACATGAATCAATCTGAAGGTTTCCTAGATAAGGTAATAGAAGATCATAAATGGCAACGAAAGAAGTCCTTATAAAGTTTGAAACAATCCCCTAGACAGTGGTACAAGAGGTTTGATGCATTCATGACTACACATAAATTTTCGAGGAGTACATTGGATAGTTGTGTGTATCACAAGAAAATGTCTGGTAACTCCATGATTTATTTATTGTTGTATGTTGATGATATGCTTATTGTTGCTAACAACATCGCTAGAGAAAAATATTTTGAAGAAATTGTTGAGTAAGGAATTTGACATGAAGGATTTGGGAGCTGCAAAGAAAATTCTTGGAATTGAGATTTCACAAGAAGACGATATTATATATCTTTCTCAGAAAAGGTTCTAGATAGATTCAATATACATATGAGCAAGCCTATAAATACATTGTTAGCTTCTCATTTCAAGCTGTCAGAGGTATAAATACCTCAGTCTGTGGATGGTGTGGAGCATATGGTCAAAAGTTTCTTATGCTAGCGCTATTGATAGCATTATGTATGCTATGGTGTGCACACGTACATATATTTCTCAATCTGTAAGTGTGGTAAGCAGGTACATGGAAAATTCAGGAAAAAGACATTGGGAAGTTGTGAAATGGGTATTAAAATATCTCAAAGGATCTTCTGATATTGGCTTAGCCTTTCGAAAAAGTGAAGGTATTTCAATACTTGGTTATGTCGATTCTGACTATGAAGGGAATCTTGATAGAATGAGGTCCACAATTGAATACATATCTACTCTCGTTGGTAGTGTCATTAGTTGGAAATTGACTTAATAGTCAATTGTTGCTTTTCTACAACAAAGGCAGAATATATGGCAACAACAAAGGCAGTGAAACAAGCTATCTGGTTGAAAGGTGTGATGGCAAAATTGATTTTGGTTTAACTACAATCAACTCTTAGATGTGATAGCCAAAGTGTTATTCAATTGATTAAAAATCAAACATTTCTTGAGTGTACCAAACACATTGAAGTCATATTTTATTTCGTTCGAGATATCATTGAAGAGGGAGCTATAAAGGTCGAGAATGTTATCACAGACGATAACACTACATACATGTTGACAAAGATAGTCTTGTTTGTCAAGTTTGCACACTAGAAGGACTTGGCGGGAGTATACATCAACTGATCTGATGCAACTCTGGGAGAACAAATGCTGGGTGGAGCTATTGTGTTCAACAAAGATTTGATTTTTCTTGTTTCTTACAACATAATTGCCAGTAAGCTTAAAAGTTTTGGTCGGAGTTGTTCATACGCATGCTCGGAACACAAACCAAGGTGGAGAATGAAAGAATTGATTTAATCTTTGTGGGGTCAAATCTAATGGAAGAAAATTTCATGTACCAATTTACTTAGTTAGGAATTAAACTTGGAGAGCAAGCTAATTTGTGGAAGATAAATTTTGTATTTATTTTCTTTGTGCTTGGAGCCCAAGTTTGGCTACCTATAAAAGGATGGTCATTCTTCATTGTTAATATCACACTAAACTCGTAACAAAATACATTAGAAGAGTAGAGAATTAGTAGAGCA
>JAJOOI010008980.1:0-38440 GCA_029582585.1 Solanum bukasovii
GAAGTTAAACCCAAATTCAAGATGAAAGTGGGGAATGGGAACAAGATCAAATTCTGGAAGGATGAATGGCATGAGAAAGGTAACCTGGAAACTCTTTTTCCTGATATTTACAATCTGGCAATGTTCCAACAAAGAACTATTGCAGAACTATGGACACCACAAGGGTGGAATTTCATCTTCAGGAGAGAACCAAATGACTGGGAAGTGATGAGACTGGCAGAATTCCTCAACATGGCTGGACACTTTACTGGACTTCAGGCATATGAGGATATGCTTTGGTGGAAAGGCAACAATAGAGGAGAGTTCAAAGTGCATTCAGCTTACAGGCTGATGGATCAATCAAGCCAGCAGAGTCCCATCTGGCCTTGAAAACAAATATGGAAGTGTAGAATCCCACACAAAGTCTCATGCTTCATTTGGCTGCTAGCTAAGGAAGCTGCCCTGATTCAGGATAATGTAATGAAAAGGGGGATAACCTTATGCTCTAGGTGTTTCCTATGTGGGGAAACCCTTAGAAACTGTAAACCATCCATTTCTACACTGCAAATACACTCGGCAGCTTTGGAGGATTTTCTTGAGCCTTAAAGGCATATACTAGACTATGCCTAGGAGAGTTTCTGAGGCCTTGTACATCTGGGAGGAGGCAGGTGCCCTTGCAAAAGACAGAACTAGAGGGAGAATTATCCCTGCTTCAATATGGTGGGCAATCTGGAAAGAAAGGAATTCCAGATGTTTTGAAGGCATAGAAAATAGTGTGCAGGATGTTAAACTAAACTGCATTTTGTTGTTATGTTTTTGGTGTAATCAATTATACTCAAATGACACTACCTCTATAGTTGATGTTTTAGACTCAATATAGAAATAGAGTAGGAGTGTCTAGAGTGCATTTGTATATAAGGTTTGAGTACAACCCATGTACTTTTGTGATATAATACATTGTTACCATTTTCAAAAAATATCATTGTTATTGTAACTAAATAACAAGGTTTTTGCAGGTAACTTTTGCATCACCTAATGAAGATGAACTTGTAGCCATGGCAAATGCAGTATCTGGCAAAGACATATTTCAACCAATTCGGAGAGATGATAGTAGTACTAAGCTGTCCAAGGAATCTTTCTTCCAAACGCTTAAACCTGCTATTTGGGTTTTGCTAGACAAAGGTGTTAAGGTACTTGTTGTAACACTTGGATCGGAAGGGGTACTCGTATGCTCCAAAGCAAAGTTCAATCTTCAGAGACTTGCTTTCAAGGGAAACCAATCCCCTTACTTCAGTAAGCAGTTGTTTGAAGCTGTTAGTACAGTTTGCCCAAAGGACAAAATTTTTTGTGCTTCAATGTGCAAGCCGATGTCAAATCTTTTTACTGTCCATTTTCCTGCACTCCCTGCTTCAGTAGTGAGGCTTACCGGTGCTGGAGATTGCTTAGTTGGTGGAACGATAGCTTCTTTGTGTGCTGGTTTAGATGTCATGCAAAGTATAGCAGTTGGGATTGCAGCTGCTAAAGTAGTTGTTGAAGTAGAAAGCAAATGTCCCTGATGAATATTGTTTGGCCAAACTAGCAGGTATTCACGCTCTGTTCCCTGATAAGATATAGTTAGGCCTGTATGTGTGACATTATACACATTCTCATTAGACATTGCTTGCGGACATACAATGCATAAATATGCCAGTATGGTTTTCTTAAATTGTGAACATTTCACTCTTCCTGCCACTCTCCCTCAGAAATAAGAATCGTTTTCTCCCTCTTTCCTTTTGTTTTCTTTTATTTTTTTCGTTTAATCTTTTTTTTTTTTTTTACTTTCTGAAGTGGAATGATAGTTCACCGTAAGTGTGCTAGTCCTGTCTTCATAATTTCCCAAGCTATCTACATGGGTTAACCGACAATATTTAAAGTGTTGCAGTAAGATCTATTTGCAGAAGGTTTATTATTAATGATAATAAGTGATAACACCGGGTGTGCTCATTTTGTAGATGATGCAAGGTCTGTCTACTCCGGTGCCGCCATGCTTCTGTGTCAATCCAAGTTGTAGGTCACCAAAGTATGTGAATTCTATTGTGTAATCCTATTGCTTGTTCTTGCTGTAATCTGATCCAAATAAGAAAGGGGTCACCAAAGTTTGTAAACAAAAAATAAGGTTACAGAATTTGTTCATTCCTTTATTATTAGCATGTGTGTGAGCGAATCAGAATCATCTCCTTCTTCATCATCCGAATAGCAATCTGGAGATGAGTTGGACTCATCCGATGATTCTGAAGAAGTCTGGCAGTGTTCTTCATCGTCGTTATCAAGAGATTGTGAATTTCCATCAGGATTCATGGCTTCAAGTTTTGAGATCTCATCCTTGCTGAGTTTGTTCTTCAATTCTTGCTGCTCCATTTAAACATGTTATTTAACTTGTATTAGTATCTCCCATAAAATTACTACATAAAACTTTGTTAATTTTGACATTGAGGGGCCGTTTGGTTACTGTATAAGAGTACATCTTATTCATGTATAAAAAATTGTATTAGTTGTACTATGGTAGAAGTTTTTTATTAGGTTGAAAAGTCAACAAAACTTATACCATATTTGGTTGGTAGGGTTATTGTATAAAAGTTATTCATATATTAATTTTATATGGTGTTTGGTTGTGTTTTTTGTAATTCTATATAATTAATACCAACATAAGTTATGAGAGAATCTATGTAGAAGTTATGCGGGGCAGAAGGTGGAATAAGTTGTGAGGATATTAATTATACATGTATTAAAATAATAAATTACATATTTACCCCTATTAATTTATTTTTAATCATTAATTATTGAGAACTTACCTAATAATACAGTTTTCCTAACCTTCTTTTTAAAACACGAACAACCTTTTTTGTTCATTTGGATTCCAAATGTAAATACTTTATTAATATTATAAAATATAAATTGAATTGTAAATATTTTGACGGCGAATATGTCAATCATATATAAGTGTAATATATTATTAAATAAATTTCATATATTTAATTAACATGTATTAATATTTGTTTTGTAAATTTCATATATGACATATATTATAGTACTATTTTCAAGCTACAACAGTAGATTTAGACTTTCAAGCTATAACATTAAAAATTTCAGGGTATAACAAATTCACAAAAAAAAAAGAAATATTTTTATTAATTGAGAAAAACTTAAAAAATAAATATAAGATAAACGAAAATTAAAAAAAAAAACGGAATTAGAAATAATAAAGTAAAAAACTAAAATTGTGGCATGTAATTTAATTTGAACTTATTGTAGATAATTAATGATTAGTATGAAATAAGGGATCCAAACAAATTAACAATATTTTTTTATCCTTAATTCACTCAAAATCAGTTAAAATAAAATAAAATAAATCAGATCATATCCTTTTTTTCTTTAACGTTTCTCTCTCTTAATTCTTCAGCCTAAAAATTTACTAGAATCGAGTAATTGAAGGTTTTTTTCATTGAAATCAATTGAATTTATTGAGATGGACAATTACGTATCAATTCTAATTAAACATGGTGGAAGATGGGATCCTTCGGGTTAGTAATTATTATTGTTTAGTGTTTGTTTTTAAATTACATTGAAATGAAAAAAAAAATTATTAAACTGTAAATCATCTCTATGTCTAAGATGATATCATTATTTGTTAACTGTTGTGAAATGTATAATATTAGTGATTTTCTGTTTTTGTGATTGTTTTTGTGTATTTTTTTTTTCTTAAAGTATAAAGTAATTGTATATTTATGAATGAATTAATAGAATTATTGGAAAGAAATTTGTGCTTCGTAAGATGTAAAAAAAGTTATTTAGATTTTTTGACGAATTGTATAACAAGTTTTTTAAGTTGGTATTAAATTATAAATTTTAGTGAGTTAGAAATGAATTATTTGGTACGATAAGATATAGCTATTTGTTATGTATGATTATTTGTTGTATGAAATGTGTATTATGTGAGTTTGAAAGTTGTTATGAAATAATCTGTCTTAATGATATATGTATGAAATGTATATTAAGAAAGTATGAAATTTGTATGAAAGCGTGTCTAGTAATCTAAAAAAAAAAGTTATTTGAATTTTTGACGAATTGTATGATAAGTGTTTTAAGGTTGTATTAATTTTGAAATTTTATTGTTGACATTTTTGTATAAATTTGTGTGACAGTAATGAAGTATTTTCGTATTTTTTTTTTTTTACAGATTTGATGTATGAAATTTGTATTAAAATAGTATGAAAGTGTTTGGAATGTACTATTTGAATGATATTTGTATGAAATGTTTTTTGATTGAATATGAAAATTGTTTGGTAATGTTCTGTCTGTCTGAATGATATTTGTATTTCGAATTGTTTGTTTATAATATGAGACTAATTTGTATTTTTTTTAAATGAAACAGGGAATTATGTCGATTTTCAAATGGAGGGGGTTATATACGATTCTTCTAGTCTTTATAGTGGTCTAGTAAGTGCGATAACATCGCAGCTTATGATAGATATTAATATAAATGATTTAGAGATAAAATATTTAGTAAATGATAGATGTCCACTTGTTAGAATCCACAATAATGTTGGTGTGCGGGTTTTTTTAGATCAAAAGAAAGTTGATTTAGATTTCTTTACTAAATATCCATTGTGCATAACTTTGAAGAATATAGCAATGGATAATCCGGATTCTCTAGTTGTTGTGAATAGGAGAGTTTCTGATGTTGATAGAACATCAACCAACTTTGATTTATACTCCAACAACTCCATCCGATTGGTAGGATTGAATTTAGATGGAGTTGTCGATGAATTTATAGATGAAGACAATGGAGTAATCAGTGACGTTTCTAATTTATTTATAGATGAGAATCAAGTTTACAAGGATAAAGAAACACTTATGGAGGTTATGCAACATGTTGAGTTGTCGAGAAATTCACATTTCTTGTATCTCGTTCTAGTTCATCTTGGTAAAGATTTAATTTATTGTTTGAATGTGTATTTATTTTTGAGTGAAATTGGTATATCATTTTTAATAGATGTTTTTTTTTTGTTTTTGAAACAGTTATTACCTGAAGTGTCCTGCTGATAATTGTTCTTGGAAGATGAACTCATCTTGTTTGAATTAATCACAACTATTTAAAATCAGAAAATACTGTGCGGAACACACTTGTTCCATTAGAGAAAGAGTGTACGGTAGGCGTCAGGGAATAACTGATGTTGTAGCTGTTTTAATAATGGATACATTTATTGATCCATCTACTATATACACTCCAAAGGACATCGCGAAAGATATGTTGAAAGTGCATGGTGTTGCGATGACATGCATGCAGGCCTGGAGAGCTAAAGAAAAAGCAATAATACTGGTGTGCGGAGATCCGGCCGAGTCATATGCCAAACTTCCAGGTGTTTTTTATATCTAAATTTTGTAGTTTGTTTTATGAACTGATAGGTGTGATTTTTAGTAATGCAATAATTTGGCATGCATTTTGTTTAGAGTTTATTCTTTCTGTATCCAATTGATAATTGATTTTATATGTTATCCTTTATGTATCCAGCTGGTATCCTTTCTATATACAATTGATATATTTTTTGTTTTATAATGTCTAGATATCTAACTGTAAAATTATTTGTATAACTGAACATATCACAGGTTATCTATACATATTGTAGCAAACATATCCTGGTTAGGTTTTAAAATTAGAAAGGACGGAATGTGATAAATTTTTATATGCATTTGTTGCATTAGAAGCCTGTATTAGAGGGGAGTATTGTAGGCCAATTGTAGTGGTTGATGTGGCAGCTTTAAACGGGTCGTATGGTGATACAATGTTGACTGCAAGCACTATGGATCCAGGAGGTATTTTTTTGAATTTTTTACATTTATACCGAATAATAGATATTGTATAAGGTGTGTTTCCAATTTGTATGATGATTATATTTAAATGATGCGTCAGGTCATATACTTCCACTTGCTTATGCCATAGTGGACTCTGAAACTGATGCATCGTGGACTTGGTTCTTCGAACAGTTTAGGGAAACATATGGAGAAAGGGAAAACATGTGTTTTATGTCAGATAGAAACGAGAGCATATGGAAAGGAATTGCTAGAGTGTATCCCGGATCGGAACATTTTGCTTGCATATGACACTTATGCTGTAATGTATTGAAGAACTTTCATAAAAATACGAAAGATTTGAAGAAGCTATTTTTTACAATGGCAAAAGCTTATACATTACAACAGTTTGAGATGATTATGCAAAGAATAGACCAGATTGATCCAAGAATAAGAGATTATTTATATGATATCGGATATAGCAAGTGGTCAAGAGCTTATTCAAAATGTAAAAGAACCTGGACAATAACTTCTAACATAGCCGAGTCACTGAATAATGTTAACATGATAGCAAGGAGATTGCCGGTGATTTCACTTCTTGAATTTATGAGAGTAACAGTTCAAAGATGGATTCATAAGCACAACGATGAGGCTGCAAAAACTAAATCAGAGCTGACGAAAAAATATGATTTTCTACTCCAGAAAAGTATTGCTTTGTCTAGCAGTATGAGGGTATGATTTTTTCTTTATTCATTATTATTTAAATGTATTCATGTATGCAATTAATATGCTTATTGAATTAATTTTGTATAAACTGCCACCCAACACGAACAATACATTAAAGAGACATCCATTCTGTACATTAATTTCGTAACATCATTTTAATGAGCAGTAATTTCATGTGTTAAGTAATACCATCAACTGTTGATATGCATGCTGTTGTTGATGGACCAAAGAAGTACATAGTAAACTTAAACACCAAGATGTGTAGTTGTGAAAGATTTCAAAATTATGAGATACCATGTGGGCATGGAATGACAGTTCTTAGATACAGAAAACTGCATGAAACAGAATTCTGCTCTCCTTTTTATAGCCTGAAATTTTTTTCAAGATGCATATGCCATCCCCGTTGAACCTATTCCTTGCGAGAGATGGGATATACCAAATTATATTTTAGAGCCTAAATTGATGTCACCCGGTCCAAAGAGAACGGTAGGAAGACCACAACTTGAATGATGGAAGGGGTTTGTTGATGTGAAATTCAAAAGGTCAAAAGTTACCTGTAGTAGATGTCGTCAAATTGGACATAATAGAAAGACATGTTCAAATTATCCTGTGCAAAAATAATGAATGTTCATTTGTTAAGACTATATATATATATTTTTTTTTTTTTGTTGTTGGTTATATTAATGTTTTGGTTTGATATAAAACATAATAATTTTGTGTTTAGCGTACTGGTTATTATGCATACTCTGTTCATTCAGTTATCATACATAATGCATACTGTTATAAATTTAGTGCTTGGAACAATTTTTAGTAACAACTGTATGAATTTTGTGTACTTAATGAATGAATTGTGTATACATTAAGACAAATGTGAAAACACAGTTCATAACATTTGTATATAAAAATCATACCACGATTAAATACAATGTCCAAACATTTAATACTAAAGTCATAGTAATAGATTTCATACATGTGTCAACTAATGAGTAATCATATATAAACACATTCATACACTGTTCATTCAGTAATCATATAGAATACATACTGATACAAATTTATTGTTAGATGTAGTATTTATTATTTATACACTATTCATTCATTAATGACACAACTTGCATATCGTTAATGATAAAAATTTGTTCCATATTAAAGATATTGTATATATTAGTGACTAATTTAAGTTGTTGTCGGACATATATAAATCATATTTAATTCAAACGAAAAATAAGACAAAATACAACTATAAAAATTATAACATGACTAAATACAAATATCCAACATTTAATATTGAAGTCATATACATATGCATATAAAATGTATTTCATACACGTTTCAACCATTCTTTATATAAATTAAAAACACAGTGCTACTTTAAAAAATAGTGTATCAGAACTGTATGAAGTCTGTATAATGTTTTTGTCCTGAACCTATAATATCCAAACATTATAGGTTAGCGCATGCCAGCCACCATTTGTATAATTAAAAACACAGCGTTACAATTTTTAGAACATTCAAAAGAGAATCAAAAGGTGCAATCAACTATTTTGATAACATATTGTAGTATATATCATCAAATACTTAAACAAAAAAGAATTATCCAAAAGTTAAACATAAATTTTTTATCCAAAAGTTAAAAATAATAATATGTAATTCTTAAAAAGTAGAAGGTGCAATCAACTATTTCAACTTTCTAGTCGGTGGTATTGGTGTAGGATAATTGGTGGTATCCGAAACATGTTCTTTTGCTATCCGAGGTCCATCAAATTTGCTAGCAACCGTATCAGTAACTTCACTTTCGCTGATCGCGCCATCTTCATTCTTCGTTTTTTCATAATGCCACAGGATTGTGGCATACCTTTCACGATGGTACTTTACATCAATTTCAACATCTCACATGTCAAAAATACCATTACAGATTTGTTCAGCAAATATACATGCGTACAAACCACAATCACTGAAAAAATAAAAAACAAATAAAAGAAAGAATATTTTAATAGTTAAATTAAGTCATCATGACTAAAGAAATCAATAAATTGAAAAAATACATACTTGGAACTATCTCGTTGTTGAGGAGCCTGCATATGCTTGATATCAAGTGGGTCGGATTGAGACTTGTTTACATATTTTGAGAGTTTATCGACATACATATCAAGCCTTTTACCATAAAATTCGGTGCTCATAAAAAAAAGCGGTATCATTGTTGCAAATTTACCAACTGCTTCAGTGACTTTCTTTGTATGAACATATCCTCCACTCATCGAATCATCTACATATAGACATCTACGATTGATTCGGAATACAACCAATAACCAGTGAAATTTGTCAGTAATATTGACAGGAATAATGACATCGTCAACCGTGTCTCATGGATTGTTGGCAAGCAATTTGAAGCTTCTATTGCACTGTCCAACATCGTGGTCGGGGGAGATGGATCTCATGTCGCAATTTGACTCTCTCCACTGTTTCTCAATGTTATTGACCCACGACATAAACCAACAATCAACAGTGCTGTATGATAATAGACTTTAAGAGTACTTAGCCTTCTTTCGCAGATAATACATAATGGTATTGACATGTTATTACCAAATAAAAAGCCATTAAAAAATATTACAAATGTATTCAAAATGCATACAAATTTCATATTAATCAGTACAGTAAAACAAATCATACAAAACTAAAAAATATTATATTTCATACGCACTTCACACACATAGTATTCAATTTTCATTCCAGCAGTAAACATAGTTCACAATTCACACACACTTAATACACAATATATATAATACCATTATGTATTAATATGTTGTTACAAAGTAAAAAGCCATTAAAAAATGTTCCAAATGTATTCAAAAATCATATAAATTTCTTTCTAACAACTTGTTTAATGAACAGTTCTTGAAAGTTTTTATTTAAGTCTAATTCATTTAAAGATGAGACAAATTGCAAACATGAAAAACAGTAGACCAATGTTATTCATAAATATTTCAATATGCATACATGAAAACAATATACCACTGTTATTCATAAATCATTCATTATGGATACATGAAAACAGTATACAAAATGTCATTCAGAAATCATTTAATATGCATACTTTAAAACATATTTTATTTAAACAAAAACTACAAATACAAATACAAAAATTTGGAATATGAGTTTTAAATTAACTATTTAAAAAGTTGATATATTTTACTTATCCTGTCTTCCCAAGGCCTTCCTTGTTTAACCATTATGTTGAAAAAATTCTTTTGTGCAACTTTCTCAACACCAAAGTCCATTGGAGGTTCAAAAGTATCTTTGAGCTTTGAATACGCTGATTTCCTGTGAGCAGTAAAATATATAAAAAACATTATATACAAATTGATTGTATAATATTGTATTAACAAAATTTGCTTTAGTTATATATACCTGCCACGCCTAGATGAAACATCTTTGAAAACCCATTTGTTAAACTCATCGATCAACTCAGCAGCAACCTCAAACCCATTGTGACTTTGAAATGGATGTTTAATACGAAAAAAAATGGGAACTCTTTTTGAACTGTTTTCGCCTTCTAACATCCGAATATAGGGAGATGTGTCGTATCTGCCGGGGTTCCTAATTCTTGGTTGCACGTCCAGAGTTGTAGTGGCACTGAGAATAGGATCAAGTACAATAATCTGAGTCATAGATTGATCCGGATAATCATCCAATATTGGTGGTTTTGAATTTGATGATCCAGATTTGTCAGCATTAAAAACACCAATTATTTGTTCAGTTGTCTTTTGGGATTCATCGATATATTAAAAAAAAATAATGTAAAAAAAATTTAAAAGTGAATATACATATCATAATAGTATTGAAACTCATACCATCCATCATTGGAATAGAAGGCTGATCCATTTGAGTTTTTTCTGATTCTTCAACATGTTGACGGAAATCATCCAAATGCATTACATCATAAAAAATTCAATCAAAAACTATGTGATAACTGGCTCATACATAATTAATACAAGATTCATACAATAATTTAATAACCAATAGAACCTTTCATTAATCCTGCCTTTCACATATTTAATACTAAAAGATAAATTCATTCAATACAAAAATTGAAACATCTGCTATATTATTTTGGTTGTATTAGAAGGGGTCGTATACAGCTGCATATTGGGGAATATTGGGCTAAAAAGACCACCTAAAATTCCAATAGTTGTATTTTGTTATTATTGGGCCTAAACCCAATTATTTTAGAGAAAATTACGCGTATAAGCAAACATATAATAGTTAATTACTTAACATAGCTATAGTTTGCCTTAATTACAATTCGCGGCCTACTTTTAGCTATAATTACGTAGCTCAGTTTTTAATTTTGTATAATTCACACGTTTGTATAATTCAGAATTTGTATAATATAATTTGTATGACTTTTGTATAATTTGGAATTTGTATAATATAATTTGTATTAACTATTTACACTTCTGATGTTTGTAATTGTATAAATTCATTATTTCGAGTTTATACAAAAATAACTGAATTATACAAATGTATCCGTGAATTATACAAACCTGTGAATTTATACAAATCTGCGAATTATACAAACGAGATAGCTTAAATTGTAGCTACAGCCCATAAATATGCAAACTATAGCTATGGAGCATAATTTAGTTTATTATAGTGGCTATTTGTGAAAGTTCCTCTTTATTTTAGTATTATTTTGCTAGTTTTAGGATAGGTGAAATAGGGTCTGAAGCCCCAAAAAAAAATTAGTTTTTTTTTTGTGATAGTCTAGGACAAGTACAAATGGGCTAAAAGGCCCAGAAATGAAATAAGGTCCAAGTACTGGTCCAAGCAGACAGATCCAGATTTGAGCCCAAATCCTCTTTCCCTATCTACTTAATTGTCATTATGTGTTTATCTGTTAAAATTAATTTTAAGGTTTCAATAAATTCAAATCCCCAAAAGATACCCATTTTGAATTAATCACTTAACGAAATCATTTGTCTCTTACTTGACTTAAAAAATAAATAAATAAATAATTTTACAAAAATACTTCACTTAGATAATATTTCAATATTTTTCTTTTTCTCCCCTAAAAATGGTCTTGATTATAAAATTATTCAAATCAAATTAAGTCGAATAAAAATTAGCCAAATAGTTAATTACCGGATAATTTCGGGTGCTTTCAAACCCTTCCCGAAATGCTAATAAGAACTCTGAATCCCCTTTAAATATCTTTCAATTGATTTCCTGTTTTAATCTTTTGAAGAATCAGTTTTCTTAATTTCCCTATAAAAATTAAGTGGCGACTCTTAAAATCAATCTAAATATATTTTTAACTAAAACATCCAGAATTGCCAACGACTGCGCATTTTCTAAAGGGAAAAGGGTTTGATATACCCCTCAACTTTGTCATTTGGAGTTGATATGCCCCTTGTTATGAAAGTGGCTCATATATACCCTTACCGTTATACAAACAACTCACATATACCCCTATCGTTACAAAATGAGCTCACATATACCCTTCATTTAACGGGAGTGAAAAAATTAGTTTTAAATTTATATATTTAACCTTTAATTTTTTTAAAAATTATTTAGGGGTATATATGATCCTTCTAACAAAGTTCAAGGTATATTTTAATCTTTTTCATACATAAAATATTTTTTTGACTTCTTTGATTATCATTGTTTGTGTTTCTTATTCTTATTCTTATTTTTTCTTTTATTCCTTAATGTAAGAAAAAAATTCAAAACAATTTTTTTTGCTATATTATAATTTAAAACTATTTTTCGGCTATATTGTAATTTAGTTTTTGTATTTGGAAAAAAAATTGGTTCATCTATAATATATTTTACTAGAATATTAGTGAAATATAAATAAATTTGACTATCAAAATAATAATTCATTGAAACAAAAAAAGGTCAAAAAATATATGTTTGAGGAGGATTAAGTATACCCATATGGGATTATATTTTGTTTAAAAATATTATTAAAAAATTAACTAAAATTAATTTTTCCACTTCCGTTAGAGAAAAGGGTATATGTGAGCTATTTATATACCAGTAGGGGTATATATGAGCTACTTTCATAACAAGGAGTATATCAGCTCTAAATGACAAAGTTAAGGGGTATATCAGGCCCTTTTCCCTTTTCTAAATTGTCGAGTGCTATTAGCTTCTTTTGAAAACTTGAGTGCAATGATCAGTTATATGAGTAGTCGTTTCAACCCTCAATTAGGGACGCGTTGCTGAAGGTTAAACTGAAAGTGGGATAAAGCAAATCATTTTTCTGTACAAAAGTATGAAAGAAGAGTCTGGACTTCCTGTGAGCTATTGGGGGAAAGTCATGTGCTTAGCAGTTGTTTTTCTTTCCGTTAGTTTTTAACGGTGGTTAACAAAAAGGATGCTTATGCAAGTTTTGGGATAGTAGAAGGATGTTTTTTGTTCACTATTATATCATAAGGATGTAGCTTAAGTTTGGGTTATACTTAAGGGATGATTTTAACCAAAAACTCAATGTAAAAATCATAACTACAAAAATATAGATATATCAATTTTTGATGGACTAAAAATGTTTATGACAATAAAGAACTATCAATTGCAACCTTTTATAAACTTGTTGAATGGAGGCATGAATACATTCATATCACTACTCAATTTGTTCTCTATTTAATGTGACCTTATGTTTTTTTTTTTTTTTTAGTTTGTTTAAAAAAGTTATGACTCGTTTTTTTTATATTTATAGTTATAAATAATACACTTTACCTAATCAAACTTCACCACATATGTTAGAATGAAACGAATAGGTTGGAGGAGTAGCGTGGGTAAGATAGCACGGACAAAAGGTCTTAAGTATGAATAGCAAGCAAGCGCTTGTAGTCCAACGGTTAGGATAATTGCCTTCCAAGCAATAGACCGGGTATATTTTTTTATTTTAATTTATTTTTTAAAATTACTATATTTCTCAAATTATTATTTATAAATTTAAAAATTATAAATCAATTAAATGTAATAAGAATCCTACAAAATTAAGAAGTAGCTTATTTTTAGCAAAACAAGTACTGCCGTGTCGAAGGAGTATTATTTTGGCAAACAAAATTTTTTGGAAAATTAAAAAATTCATTAAAACTGCCTTAATTTTTGGAAAACAAAAAGTTATAGTTATTTTTGGCAAAGTAAATATGTAAAAGGAATCCTAATAAGTCAAAAAGTGCTTTACTTTTTTTCGTTTTTGGCTAAACATATATTCGTTTGACATGAGCAAGGAATTAAAAAAAAAACATACGTTTCCCTAAAGCTAGTTGTACTAGGAAACAACTAGCATATGAATTGAGTTATTATATAAAGAGAGGGATGTATGAATTGGGTTGTTACTTCTGAATAAAACAAGTCAAAAAGATTATCATGGAGACGAACTACTATTCATCAATGTCATCTGTCTGGGCTCAAGAGGAGGCTGAAGAGGAGGACAAAAAATATTTGTCATCAATCACTTCCAAGGAACAAATTGATGTTAACAAGAAGGGCAGATATTGCTTGGCTCGTTGGGACGATTGGGGTTTTTTCATTGACATTTGGGAATCTTTTGTTTGGAACTTCAAATGTCATACCAAAATCATGCTCCCTTATTCCCATCACTGCCATGACTGGATAAGAGAGGTGCTCAAGTGTGTTTTTTCCCCTTCAACACATGCATATTTTCCCTACGACGATAAATACTTATGCAACGTCTCCCTATTCTTTCGCGAAAAACCGTATTGTCTAATTTGTGGTCCTCCTTTTTATAAAAATTGGGTAAAGGTAAAACTGTATGATAACAGGTTGATCGACGCAGTCACGTTCTGCAGTGGTGAAAAAATATGCACTCTGTTTCAGGAAGGGAAACTAGGCATAATACAAATGATCCCCGAAATAACTAAAACTACTTGTCTGTCTCCTGTCACAACATTCAGGGCACCGATAGATGCCACTGCTATGCATCGACGCATACACTTGGTTTCGTGGCAAGACCAATTGCTTCTAGTTCAACAAAAAGTCGGATCACCTTCTATCTTTGAGGTTTGGGAGGTCGACTTTGAAACTAATCAATTCAACAGATTACTCAATTTGGATGGATTTATTATTTTTCTAAGTGGACAATTCTCTGCTGCAACTTCTTCATCTCTACCTCAAGAAAAAAATCAGATCTATTTCACACAGGGCAGTGATTACGACACTTTATATGCCTTTCACATTGGCGAACAAAGCTTGTCAACCACTAAGCAATTTTGTGTCTATAGTCCTCCCAATTCGGTTCCTCTATTCGCCAGGTAATTAATTTAGATACTTGTTTAATTTCATTGTCTACGTTAAAAGTTTGTGAATATTGTTCATAACATTTGATTTTGGTAACTTATTTAGGTCAAGAAGGGCCAAAATTCAACATAACACTAGTACTAATACTAAAAGCGACAAGTTGAAAAAGCGTCCATCCCGTATTAATAGCAAGCGTGCGCCTGTAGACAGGAACATTTGCATCCATCTTTCTCAAGACCTTCAAAGGGAAATTTCTCGTTATCTAATTTCTCAAGAAGCATACATGAATTTTCGCTTGGTTTGTAAATTATGGAGATCCGTTGCACCTCCACTACGTTGGAAAGTGGTTGTTGATGATCATGCGGCTCCTTCTTATCATCAAGACTCCATGTGGCTTTTATCTCTAAACCAAGTCGATGGTTTGTGCACCTTCTATAACCCCTTCAGAAATTTCAACGGTTATATGAGCAACAACGATTTAGTAGGCTGTGAAATTCGGTATGCAAAAGATGGATGGCTTCTTGTGTCTAAGGGAAAGTCTCTCTTCTTACTTGAGCCTTCTGGGAAGCAAATAATCCATCTCCCACAAAATACAGACGATTATTTCTGTGACATTATGTCATTCTCAGCTTCTCCAACTAATTCTTCTGCCTGGGTAATCTTTGGTATAGCTTTATTAAACTTGTTTCAAGTTAGGATTTCATATTTGAGACAAGGGGATGATAAATGGACTACTATCACAAGGGACAGTGAAGTGCCATTCATACTTTCATCTTCTAGTCCGGTCTACTTTGGTGAAGAATTTTGTGTCATTGGCCAATACGGTGGTGATGTTGGTGTATTTGGCTTCTTTAAAGATGGAACCCCTTACTGGGTTATCCATCAACTTTCTGAACTATATTCACCTCCTATTTCTGCTGCTTGCCGTTTGTTTTTAGTTCAACAGGATCAAAATGTGCTACATTCCGTGGTTGTGACACCACAACATGATGTTCATGTTTATGAACTAGATTTTGGAGGGAACGTTATCGTCAGATTGGTAAAAGAAGTTAAAAATTGGCTTTTTTTCACTAGCGAAGCCTCATCTATTGCTGTTTGTGGCATGAACGTAAATGTGGATAATGCAGTTTTCTTCCCCACTTTCAACACTTGTAATGACTATACCTACTACTCTATGGAAGATGTCGCGTTCAAGGTATTGAAAGACAATTGTACGGATAAAACGCAACAGAAAGAGCTTTTAAATCGTGTTTGGATCCGCTGTGAACTAACAAAGAATTGATCTTAATTTCTACTCTCTTATGTATTGCAGTAGTTTTCTTTCTTGATCTTTCTACCCTCTCTTATATGTTTTTTTCTTTTTTGTTGAAGTGAATATATTAGTCTTACTTAGAAGGATAATTTGCTTAGCTTTTTAAGTTTCTTTCTTTAGTGGTATTGGGTTTGTTGACTAAAATCTTTTTTAATGTTTGTCAGAGAATATATAGTAAAAAGAAAGTAAAAGTTCGTCACTTTATATTTAGTTTGCTTTCTGATTTGAGATCATAATTTGAAATTTTAAAATCTCAAAAAAAAAAAAACATAATTTAGGATTTCATTTTTTTTTTAAAATGTAAAAACTTGAACCAAATATGTGAAAATTCATAGTTTGAGGAATTAAAAGTGCACTTATAAATTAATCGAAAGTTAAATATGCATAACAAAAATCACAATGTTACAAAAATTAGAGTTTAGAAATTTTTGATGTACTAAAAATGCTACAGGCAAGTGTTTGTAGTCCAACGGTTCTGTCTTTTAAGCAATAGACGGGTTCGACTCTTGACAGATTATTTTTCCTAACTCTTATGAGTGTTTATTGATTTTGATGGACTTGACTTAAGATTATAATAGTTAGGTTAAAATTTAGTTAATTCAAATTTAATAAAATATTTATATTTTATTTATGAATAATGTATAAATAATTATAATATATATATATATATATATATATATAATTTCTCGGTTTGTTTTAGCTATATTTGCGACTTTTCTTTTAGTACAACCAAACCAAATAGTGTCCGTTTTCAAAATTTAAAATAAAAATTAATCAAAGCAAATCAAATACTATCAGTTTTCTTAATCAGTTTGGTTCTGATTGAGTTTGGTTTAATTTTTTTAATCATAACAATGAACAAGCCTACTCCTGACACCTATACAGGCATACATATTCTCTTGAAAGATTAAAAGTGCACTTACAAATTAATCAAAAGTTAAATATGGATACACAAAAATCACGACTACAATTTTTTTTTTTTTAGAATATATCAATTTTTGATGGACTAAAAATGCTTGTGACAATGAAGAAGTATCAATTGCAACCTTTTATTAACTTGTTGAATGGAGGCACGAATCCATTCATATCACTACTCAATTTGTTCTCTATTTAATGTGACATTTTTTTTTCTTTTAGTTTGTTTAAAAAACCTATGATTCATTTTTATATTTATAGTTATAAATAGTTTAATTTTAATATTTTATTGTATTTTTAATTATGAGATGACTTATGTTTATACAAATATCATTCTTATTTTAGATTAAAACTTCAAAAAACAGATTTTTTTTTATATATATGATTATTGCCTAATCAAACTTCACCATATAAATTGGAATAAAAATAGATCGGAGGAGTAGTGTGGGTAAGATAGAACGGACAAATTTAATGTCTAAGTACAAATAATTATCAAGTGTTTGTAGTCCAAGGTTAGGACAATTGCCTTAATTTTTTTTATCTATTGATACTTTCTTTCCGTATTTACTATTACAATAGGGAATTTGTCCGTGCTTCGCGCGGTGGTTAAATTTTAAAGGGATAATTTTACAAAACTCACCTTTCTTGTGGTTTACAATATTACGTATATCTTTCGTATTTTGATTTTTTTTTAACCATTCTTTAAATTTATTTAAAATTGATATAAATTAATTATAATTTGACAACTATGTCCTTTTGTATTAATTTCTTCATATTAATTCACATCATTTTTAAAAATGACTTATATAATGAAAATTTTAAAAATAAATCAATATGAAGAAGTGTGAATCTTTGTTTGGTAAAAAAGAATATGTTTATATATATTTATATAATATATATTATAGTATAAACTTATTTGTGTTGATTTATTTTCAAAGTATTTATTAAATAAGTCATGTTTTTAATAGTATGCATTAATATGAAGAAATTAATACAAAGAATGACAAATTTGTCAAGTTATAATCGATTTATATTTATTTTAAAGAATTTTAAAGAATGGTTACAAAAAAATTAAAATAAGGGAGTAGCATCATTAATTGTTCTAATTATAGTATTTTATCAAGATAAATACCAACAAGATTTTTTTATGTTAAACTTAACAATTAATAGAGAGAATTCATTCTTAAGCATTAAGCTATAATATATATATCCTTTAATTAATTTCATTTCTATTGTACATAGCAAATATTTCGTAGTAAATTATTACACATACATACAATCATTTATTGGCAATTGACCCTTTAAATTTCTTTTAATCTAAATAAAAAGTAAAAAATATTTTTTATAATTGTGAGTAAATAAAATAAAAATGAAATGAAAATTAAAAAGAAACTAAAACAACCATTGAATTACATTTTTTCTGGCATATACTTTTTTCCTGTCGTTTATCCTTCACTAATGCCTCTACTATTGTTTTGTTCTTTTTTCTCCCTATATCACACACACACAATATATATAAAGGTAAAAGAATTGTACTATACAAACTACAAAGTAGTAGTAATTCAACTTTAATAAATTAAAGTTTGTTAATAATTACTTTTAACAATGGAAGAAATGAAACAAATATGTTACTGATTAAAATATTAAGTATTGATGTCTATTACCCAATAAAAACTAATCTCCTCCTCATAATTAAGACTCATAAATATGTTATAGTGAAAGTTGTAATTCATAATTATATATAACAAAAATATTATAATGAGGATAAAGAAATAAAAATATTATAATACCGATATTTTGATATAAAAACAGCTATGAAAAGAGAATTATATATCTTTTTATAGATGTATTACAACAAAATTTTGAAAAATTTGTCAATTGAAGAACAAAAGTTAATATTTATTTCCAAGAAAATAAGAGTAGCATAAGTCTTTCAGCCTTGTGTTCTAATTTAGACGGTGTTCATATATTTATATTAGTAATTGTAATTTAATTATATATATATATAAAAGGTTATTTTGTGTTGTTTGGTTATAATATATATTATTATATCTTTACTTTTATTACTTTTTTTATCGACATTTTTATGAGGAAAAATAAGAGACCAAATTATATAAGTAGAAATTATACAACAAATAACTCTCATACTTCTAAAATTCAATTACTCGTGCTTCGAATTTAATTTTAAGTTCGTATAAAAATTATACTTAAGAGCATCATAAAGATACACAAGAAATAAAAAAAGAAAGAAAGAAAAACGTAATGCAATACACATATCATTGTGACTTTAATCATTAAAATTAAAAATAGAAGGAAAAACAAAATCAACACATAATTGTCTAAGATCTTTTCATATCCACTTCACAAGCCTATCAATATTCAAAGCTTTCTTCTACTTTTTCAAGTCAAACAAAGGTAGAGAGGCATCATTATTGTTGATATTCACTTTACAAATTTATCACTATTCAAAAGCTTTCTTCGCAATACACATATCATTAAAAATAGAAGGGAAAAGAAATCAATACATAATTATCTAAGTTCTTGTCAATATCCACTTCAAAAGCCTATCACTATTCAAGAGCCTTCTTCTTCTTCTTCTTCTTCTTCTTTTTCAAGACAAATAAAAGCATGAATATAATACTATGGTGAAAATGAAGGGTAACTTTGGATAGAATATCATGAAACAAAAAAATATAAATTTATATAGAAAATAATGGAGGAATATCATAAGGTTTCATATTTAATATTTAAGGGTTATGAATATGAAAAGTTGAAAATTATGAGAGTTATGAATATATGCACATTATATCTAATAAATAAGATATATTATAGTGAGAGATGAAGAGTTGAGTACTTGAATATAAAGACTTTATGAGATATTAAAAATAAAATAATTAATTAAATTAAGAAAAATGGTCAATAAAGGATTAAAAAAATAAAAAATGAATGGAGGTCATAGAGAGGTGTAATATCACCTTGTCTATGGTCCTCCTTTATATATATATATATAGAGAGAGAGAGAGAGAGAGAGAGAGATTAGAAAGAGCTTGTTTCAACATAGCTGCTTAATGTCTTTTAACGTATTTACTTGGAAACCTATTTCAGCGATGACTATATAACAATAAAGTACTTTGATGATAGATGCGGTTCCGCCATTCTCCACCATTTCGAAGCTATATCTACAATGTCAGTGCTCTCTTCCATATTAATTCTTTTCTTGTTCTTGATTCCTCTACTCTCGGATTTTTCCATCTTTTTTCCAGGTTGTTGGTTAACTCCATCTCCACTGAGCTAAAGGAAAGATTTGCTAATCGATTTGGAAACAAGCTTGTCTGTGATTGAAGTTCATAGCTGAGTTAACTTCTTCTCGATCTGCATAGCCCCTTTGCCCCCTTAGATTTGTCGTTATTTTTTATACCTTCGATGGTAGTTATCTTTGTGTACCCAACTGTCTTTGTGACAAGACCAACTATCTACTATGTTATGCTTTCTCCTACTGATCCACTCATGTTTGATGATCCTGCTGTTACTTTCTAGAATTATTATGAAGATGTGATATTCCTTGCCCTGTAATTGTCCTCGTGTATGTTGAGTGTTAACTGTTGTTGATCTTGTGTGATTTCTGGCCTGAACTAAACTCATTGTTGAATGATTGTGCGTGTCCTGATTCTAAGGGTAGGAATTTGTGATTTGTATGCGTTTAGAATCCTTCTTTCTTTCAGTGGTAGCTCATGGAAACAACCATATTGATGTTCTGCTTGTGTTTTTATAACTATATTAGCTAAAGATCTGTCAAACTATTACCCTCTCTAAAAATATGTGTAATTGTTGCTCCAATCCTCTCCATTATCTCTCTTATTTCTTCCACCTATTATGAACAAAATATTGCTTATACAAAAAACATCACAACTTAAATCTAGTATACATAATACAAAGCAATAATAAATATGTTGTATTTATATTAACTGTTCATACCAAGATAATGCAAATTTCATCAACAACTTCATTCTACTCACACAAAATTATACATAGTCGTCATTACTTATTCATACCTATATCATTTCAAACAGTATACCAGAATTCATACCATAAAACACATTTCATAAAAAAATACCATTTCACATTTCATACCAACTTAATACACATTTCATACAAATCATTATACTTCTTACTCATTAATTTTTACACAATACTGAATAATTTTTCATAGCAATATCATTCTTCTCACACAAATTTATACACAATCGTCACTACTTATTCATACCAATATCATTCCAAACAGTCTATCAGAATTCACACCATAAAACACATTATATAAAAAATAACATTTCACATTTCATACCAACTTAATATACTTTTCATACAAATCATCATACTTCTTACTTATATTTTTTACACAATAGTGAATACATTTTCATACCAATATCATTCCAGTTACACTACCAAATTCATTCCAACCTATACATTTTATTTTTATTAAAAAAAAAACAGTAATCCATATTATAAATTTTATTCTGCATACCGAAATCATCTCATTATTATTATCAAATTGACTAAAGAAATATCAGTTTCATAACAATATTACAACAAATTTCGTACTTTTTTTTCCATAGATTCCATAACTTTACAACGATAATATATTAATATTCTATACATTTGTTCTCAAATCATTCATATATTAAGCCAATTTCACACGAAATCATGGTATAGTCAGTATACAAAATAATAATAATAAAAAAACTAGAAATGTACCAACAAAATCAGAGAATGTCATTAACTATAGTTTCACAAAAATTATTACGTATTATGGACAAAATATTGTTTATACAAAAAACGTCACAACTTAAATCTACTATACGTAAACAAAATCACAAGATGTGATTTACAGTTTCATTGCTCTTTTTTTTTACGTTTCAGTAATATACAAATACAAATAATAAATCATAAAAAATACTAACTTGAAGGATCCCAACTACCACCATGTTTAATTAATATAGATAAAAAGTTGTCCATCACAACAAAATGAAGATTTTTCAAATAAAAAAAAACTGGATTTATTCGCCAGGGACAAGAATTCTGAAGAAAAAAAATGAAGAGAGAAAAACTTTGAAGAAAATGGATAAAATCAATTTTTTAAATTAATTTTAACAGATTAGAGTGAATTAAGAAAAATAAATATTTCTAATTGGTTTGAATCTCCTAAATTTATGCTAATTAACAATTATCATCAATGAATTCAAAATTAATTAATACACCTATTTTCGTTTTTTCTTCTTCTTTTTTTCTTCAAAATCGATTTATTTTCCTTTTATTCAACACAGATTTTTACAATTACTTTAAAAATCTTTTTTTAAAATAAAATGTTACAACCTGAAATTTTTTATTGTTACAACTTGAAAGTTTTATTCTACTACTATAACTTGAAATAGTCTAATAAATGTCATATATAAAAATTTTACTAATTTTATTCATCAAGATTGCGGGTACAATTTTGTTCCTTCCTTGATTTTTTTCTCATAAGATATTTATTCTAATTCGAGGGTCGTTAGTGACGTATTTCTTGAACTAGGATGATTTAGATTTGACCTCTATATGAATGTTTCATGAATTTGCGGAATATTTGAGATATTCAATCTCTCTATGAATTTGTGGAATATTTGAGATTTTGATCTCTTCAAGAATTCTAATTGAAACTGAACACACCTTCTAAAGTTTCAATTATAATTGAACATGTCTTGTAGAGTTTCACAAAATTTCAATGTCTACAAAATTAATTTGTGTTCGTTTATTAAAAACTTGACTTTGAAAAAATACTAAATAAGGATAGAATGATATACCTAGTTTCTCAAGGAATGTGAAATCCAAAATAGTGATATATATAATTATTAATTTGTGAAAGGTGTACAAAAATGCATGGTAGATAAACAAGTTTCGCTATTTTAAAATTAAATTTATCTTTATACACGCTCTCAGACTTTTCCAACCAACTATTATCAAAATTTATAAACATAAGTTAAACAGACAAAAGAGAAAAGAAAAAATAGTCAAAAGGAAAATAATTTGGTGGAAGTCCTTCACGGGACCAATTTATTCCCGAAAAGCAGATTAATAAAGAAGTCTAGGAAAGCACAACAACACACACTGTACCAGCATGTCTCCTTAAATAGTGGTACTTCGCCGGAACTTTGCCTTTGCCGGTCACCGGTAATTTTTCTTGAAAACCCTTGTACTCTTTTCCCATCTTTCGACTCCTTGTGAAGATTTACTTCATGGATCACTTCCTTTTGTTTTCTTGTTTGTTAGTTTGTATCTTGGTTTCTTGTTATTTGCATATGTGAAAATTGAAGTTATTAATTATGAGAAATCATACAACTGCCACTTAAAAACATGTTTTTTTGGTAAACTTGAATTTTTAGAGAGAGTGGGGTTTATAAAGAAAATCTTGCTTTATTTTGGAATTTCTGTTCTTGGTGATTTTAGTTTGGTGAGTACAGAGGAGTTCAGGATTTATGTATTGTTCTCCCATCATGTGGAAAGTTCAGTATTAGTTTGAAAAGGGATTCACGTGTTGGTTATGATTTCAAATCTAGATCTGAAATCAGTGTAAAATCAGGTTGATTTGAAGTTGAGATTTTTTTTTTATAAATAATTTTAAACTTTCCATACTCTTATACTCCTTTGTTTCAATTTATTTTTCTTGTTTTGACTTTTCTAGAAAACTCTTTTCTTGAATATTATTCAAGAAAATTTGGATTGCCCAGTATTCCTTGAATTAGTAAACCCAAGATTCCAAACATTTATTAAGTGAGAAAAATCCACCTGGGCAAAAATTCCATAGATGCAAGATAGAAAAGAGGAGTGAATGCTTTCTTTTATGCCATTTTTAAATCTGTGAATTGTTAATAAACCCATTCGCACACTTTATGCAATCAATATTTCTTACACGAGTCTTATGCATGATATCAAACTTAGGAATCTTATTTTTTGTGTGTGTGATTTTGTGGTTGTTTTTTGAATCTAAAGTACAGAAATAGGCTAAGAATTCACTTCAAATGACATGGTGTTCAAGAATACAAAAATAGGCAAAGTTGGAGTGTGTAACAACAATTTCGATCAAAGTTTATTTGTGTTTTGAACCATTTTCCCATTTAAATTTATGGGTGTTCTCTTGTAAAATATGAACTTATGGGTCTAAGTTCTTTTATTAAAAAAATAATTTGAAATCACAATTTGGAATTCCATATCCTACTTTTGGAGAATTTGAGATTTGAAATTATGATTTGAATTGGAAGTTGAAATTTTGTGCAGTTTTCACAAACAAAAGCTGATTTGCAATCAGTCTCCCAAATCCTATGACCGAATACCTACTTAGTTTTAACTCCACCTGGTTTAAGGTTCCACCAATTTGAAGTATCATTTCGTTGTAGTTTCTTGCTAGACTTCAATGTGATGATCACTGGACTTGCTCAAATAGGATGAATGGTGTTCTGTTCTGGTTCCAGATTCGCTATGTTGGTTAGTCATTCCTCTTCATACAGGCATGCCTCTGGTGGCATTGCTTCTTTATGTGCATAGAACCAATAATGGTTCTAGTTTTTGGAAACTGATGGAAATACTAATGATATCAAATAAGAAATTCCTTTATGTTGTTTTAAGTTTTATATATAATAATGGCGGAGAGAAGGGGTAGGAAATAGAGTATGGCTATCTGAACCTTTACAAACATGGTAAGGTGGTTAAAATCATCTCGTAAAATATACTCTAATCTCGTTTGGATGATTTCCTTCGCTTGATGTGAGTAGTAGAGCATGTAGCTGGACATTAACAGAAAGTATTCAATTATATTTCTAGTAAGTTCCCGTAGCTCAATGGATAACTAGTTCATTACCTCTTTTGTCAACCTGGATATGAGTTTCGTTGCAATTGTAACTTTAATTTTCTCCCTCTAAAATTCTTTAATGTATCAATTGTTATAACTCTCAGCACCTTGCTCAGACAGTTTTGGCTGTTGCAAGCTGTTGTTACCCGAAAATTTCTGCATAGAAAACTTCCTACTAGATGGCGTAACATAGTCTGACTGTTCAAATCATGTCTTGCTCCTAATATTTGAGATGCAAGCTTAAACTTGCTCGTTATGGAGCTATCTAAGAATAACCACCTGAGAAATCAGTTGATATGTCCAGTTGGATTAGTCCAGCATATCTGTTCAAAATATGTCTCAGTTTGAGGATCTTGGAGTCATGGGCTCTAAATGCTCTGAGGTTTAGAGTATGGTCAGCCATGGATTTTTTCGTAAGTTCAAAATGCCATATCTTGTAATTCTTGCATCTTCTTGATGCTGTTATTAGTACCACTTAATTTAAAAAAAAAAAAAAAAGGAATATAGAATGTGGAGTTCAGACTTTTATTTAGCTTTGGTCAAAATTGATTCTTTTTCAAGGAAGATACTCTGGGAAAGGAATTCGTAAACTCAACAAGTCATTTAAATCCACCATCTTTAATTTGTTCAAAAGTTTGAATAATAGTGATTGCTTGATAGTACCTTACATGGTCTGCCAAGTATAGATATGTGTGTAGTGGGATATTGAGTTTATATGATAACTTTATATAAGCTAAGTTCAGTGTGAGCTTTCCTCCTTTCCATTCTATTGGCATGTATTGTGATCAGGGCCGTCTTAACCACTAGGCCACTAAAGCCATTGCTTGGGGTCCCGATTTAAAAAAAAAAGTACTTATACATATTATTAAAAAAATTATATTAATTTTTTGAAAAAATAAATGTGTAAGAGGTTTTATAGTTTTTCTTGAAAAATTGTTATTGTTGATATTCTTAAGTATATGTAAATTGTTTTAATTATTATTAAAATTTATTTAATTTTAATATGTCAACTAGAAAACATGATTCCGAGTTTGCAAAAAAGAGAGAAAACTTGAAGAATTAAATAAATCTTAAAAAGAGTCCTTGATAGATTTTAAAAAAATAATAAATATTTCAAATAAAAAAATATTGGTGGATGTTCTTCAAATGAACAAGTCATCAATAGAATTGAGTTAGATGATAATAATATCCAAGAATAAAATCTAGAAGAAGTTGGTGAAAATGTGATATTGTTCCCGATATCAAGAACTCCTAAATAATTTAAATAGTTGCATATCCCTAGAAATATACATGATCCAAGTTAATGGAATAATGTAGATACAAAATTGAGAGATCTATTTGTAGAAAAGGGACCATTTAGAATGACTGATATAAATTTTCCACAAGATTAATACGTACAACATTCTACAACACATTATATTCAAAAATTGGTAAATGGAGAAAAGCATGAAAGAAAATGATTAATCTACTCTAAAGATTTGGATAATTTTTTTTCTGTTTTTGTTGTAAATTATTTAGCACAACTTCTATTACTTGTAATAGTAAACTAGCTAGTGAAGGTAGTAATGAGTGGAGAAATATTAGTTACGCTCAAAGTCCATGAAGTAAAGAATGAACACATTATTAATAATATGAGCTTGTGTATTGATTTAGAAATGAGTTTGCATTAGAAAACAATTGATAAAGTTGTGCAGGAACTAATTGATAGAGATAAAGTGCAGTGAAAAAATGTATGTCAAGAATTATTGACGTGATCACAACTCTTTGGAAAAATAATTTAGCATTTAGGGGAACAAATGGAAAGATCTATCAAAGGTCTAAATCGAATTTTAGAAGGGCATTATGGTCTTTTCCTTACCCAAGTATTTTATTTCGTTTTTGGGTAATTAATTGGGAACTGATCTTAGTTTACGCTTTTGGAAAAAGAGTTGGGGTTTTGAGAGAAGAGAAAAGAAGAGGAGAAAAGAGGAGAAGAAGCAAGAATGGTCAAGATCGTTCAAGTTTGATCGTGGATTTCATCAAGGGGTGATCTCTACGAGGTATGTGAGTGTTTCATAGCGTTGGAGTCGTTCACCTACACGCCAATCATGTTTATTTCAGTGAAGTTTGTTCTAGAAAGTTGATGAATCTTGAATGTTCTTGAAATTGGCCTTCGTTCTTGAGTTAGGTTGAGATTGAGGAGTTCCTTGAGGTTAAAATGTTGTTTCCTTGAGTTGTTTGAGTTAGATTCTTGTATATACATGTTGGGTATCTGAATCTAAAGAAAAATTGAGAAGAGTAGTCAAGTTTGGGTGAATTGGGACTGGAAAATGGAAGAAGGAAAAAGTTGGGTAAATCTGGTGCCCCAGGCCGCGTCGCGGACCTGCCCCTTAGTTTCCAAAAATTTATCCTCGCATTGCGGAGCAGTCACGGACCGTTCTGCCTCAAAAAGTATTTTTGCGACCAAAATTTAAATACACCTCCGCGTCGCGGACTAGTTTCCAGGCAGTGATTTCTTGATCATTTCTCATGTTTAGCTATCTAAAAATACTCCTAAACATCATGAGATCTTTCCTATCACAAATTTCAATTCTTGAATCCATAATTCAATTTAAGGATCAGTTAAAAGTCAATTCAAGTTCAGTTAAGAGCCAAGTCAAGAGAAGTTCATACAATCTTTCAAAAGTCTTTTACAAATGTTGTAACTTTGTTTTAAGACTTGAGTTTTGAGATGAATAAAGAGTAAAATTTGAAGTTCATTTCTTCAAAAGAGTATATTGGGACTATGTACTCCCAAAGAGTAAAATGTTTTCACATTTAAAGAAGAAAGGAAACCTTGATTTCCAAAAAAGCCTTTGAGCTGATTTTCAGTTAAAGAGTAAATGTTTTTCACATTTGAGCAAGAAAGGAAACTTTGATTTTCAAGATAGCCTTTGAGCTAGTTTTCAGTAAATAGTAAATGCTTTCACAATTAAGTAAGAGAGGAAATTGAGATTTTCAAGATAACTTTTGAGCTAAGTTTTGAGCAATTATCTCAAATCACATAAAAAAGTTATGTTTTAAACCATAAAGAGCTAGTATATTTTGAGAGTAGTATTGAGCACCGATATGGGAGAGAGTTCAGAAAACTCCGAGCCACCATAAACTATGTAGTCATCATGTGTAGAAAATGACCATACTTTTTAGATGATTACTTTAGTGCTTTTTAGCATAGACTAGTTGATTCACTTAGTAGTTCAGGTTCTATACTCGTGACAAAGTATAGGACGGCCCTGACAGCGTGAGGCAAAACGCTGTATCATCACGATAACTCTTAAGTGATGGTTGTCGGTTAGAGAAACTTTCACAGTAGTATTTTGTATTTTTATATACATCAGAGATATTTGGATTTTCATATACAAACAGAGTTCATATTGTATCTTTGCATACATATAGAGTTATTATTGTATTTTGGAATACACAGAGTTGAAAAACCATGTTTTAAAGCCTTTCTTTATACTGCATTTATTTACATTTCTTTATATTGAAATGAGTTCAATTAAGTTGAGTTGAGTTGAGCCAGATAAGTACTTCAGTTCTTTTCAAGTTTATGTCTTGTTTAGCATTCTAACTCGCATACTTTTACATTCAATGTACTGACAGTGGCGGACATATGTAGTGACTTATGGGTGCTTAAGCACCCATTGCCTTTTGTGACAACATTATTATTTATGTACAAAATTTAGTAATTCATTAAAATATATTAACTAAGCATCCATTATATGTAGCAATTTTCGAGCTAAAAATAGTTGAGCACCCATGATTCAAAATTTCTAGATCCGCCACTGTGTACTGATGCCAGTTGGCATGCATCGTCTTATGATGCAGATGCAGATAACCAGGATCAACATTCAGCGCCTTGTTGATCAGGTTGAGCACTCAGAGTCTGGTGGTGAGTCTCTTTGCTTTTTCGGAGGATCCCTTTTGTTGCTTTCCGTATTTTAGTTCATTAGGATTTCGTTGGTCTTGTCCCGACGTCCATCTCAGTTGTTTAGAGGCTTCATAGACAGAGTCAAAGATGTTAGTTCATGAGTCTTTTCTTTTCCTTTTTAGTTAAGTTGAGACTCGAGTTGCTATTTTGGCAGTGAATGTTATTATAATATATTCCAAGTGATGTTTTGAGTCGTTCAGTTTACTTGTTTTAAAATATTTATCTTGAGTAAAGTCTTCCGCTGAGTAAGTAAGTCAGGCCAAGGGTTCGTTTGGGGCTAGCAATGGTTCTCGAGTGTAAGCCATGCCTAGGGTGTAGGCTCGAGGCGTGACAAACTTGGTATCAGAGCACAGAGTTCAAGAGTCCTAGGGAGTTTATGAAGCCGTGTCTGTAGAGTCTTAGTTATCGGTGTGAAGCGCGCTACATCTATAATTAGAAGGCTGCAACATTTAGGAACTATCTCACTTCTTTCATACTCATTTTGTGCGATAGAGTTCATCTTTATACAGTTTCTTTCCAACTCGTGCTTATGCGTAACCGATTGTGAGTTAGCCTATGGTCGAGAGTGCCGTTATGAGACGTTTCTTTCCTCGTGAGCTAAGAGAATCGAATAGATGGTTGTTGATATGAGGAGCATGAAGAGTTTACTCGTTGTTGGGTTGACTCGTTTGTCAAGTAAGGAAAGTAAGGCAGCCATGCTAATAAGTGACATGGGCATAGCAAGGTCGATGATCCATGTGTAACGAGTTGAGGGATAGATGAGAGTTTAAGAATAAGAGGGCTAAGACATTAGGGAATGAATCCGTGCAGCAAAAGAGTAATGTGAATCAGTCTTCTTTCCAACATAAGCAGAAAGGACCTGCTCCATCATCTGCTAGTGCACCTACACCAAGGAACAAAAGTGAGTACAATAGTTATAATTTTTGAGCTAAGCCTGCCTATTCTCAGGGTAGTATGGCCCAAGGGGGTAGTAAGCCTCCTGCCTGTGCTAAGTGTGGTAGGAATCACTCAGGTACTTGTCGTGAGGGATCCACTGGTTGTGTCAAGTATTGCTAGAATGGGCATTTCATGCGAGAGTGTCCAAAGAACAAGCAGGGTAATGGAAATAGAGCCCAGTCTTCTTCAGTTGCTCCACCATACAAAGTTGCACCTAGATGAGCTACTCAGGTACTGGCGGAGGAGCAAACCGCCTATATGTTATCACCAGTCTCCAAGAGCAAGATGATTCGCCAGATGTTGTAACTGGTAGGATCCAAGTCTTTAATTTTGATGTTCCTGAGCAACTTCTTGAGCCCTTCAGTGTTTCTACACCTATTGGGGAATCTATTCTAGCAGAGAGAGTCTATCGTGATTGCCCCGTTTTCGTCAATCACAAGAGTACCATGGCTGATCTAGTTGAGTTAGACATGGTAGATTTTGATGTCATTCTTGGTGTGGACGAGCTTCATACATGTTACGTCTCAGTTGATTGTATAACTCGAGTTGTCAAGTTCCAATTTTCCAATGAACCAGTTATAAAGTGGAAAAGCAGTTCAATAGTGCCTAAGGGTCGTTTTATTTTGTACCTTAAGGTGAGAAAGTTAGTTTCCAAGGTTGTGTCTATCACTTAGTCCGATTTAATGACTCTAGTGTTGAGATACCTCATATTCAGTCAATTTCAGTAGTAAGAGAGTTTCCAGATGATATTCTCGGAGTCCCTCTTAAGATAGAGATAGACTTCGGTATAGACCTTCTTCTAGATACTCGTCCTATATCTATTCCGCTATACAGAATGGCACCAGCAGAGTTAAAAGAGTTGAATGGGCAATTGAAATATCTCCTTGATAAGGGCTTTATTTGACTAAGTGTTTCACCTTGGAGCGGTCCGGTCTTAGTTGTGAGGAAGAATGATGGTTCTCTTAGGATGTGTATAGATTACCGTCAGTTGAACAAGGTTACCATCAAGAACAAGTATCCTCTTTCGAGAATCGATGATCTTTTCGATCAGCTTCTGGGTGCCACCTGTTTTTCTAAGATAGATCTTAGATCTGGATACCATCAGTTAAGAGTAAGGGAATGTGACATTCCAAAGACAGCTTTTAGAACCAGTTATGGCCATTATTAGTTTCTGGTTATGTCCTTTGGTTTGATCAATGTGCCTGCAACATTCATGGACCTTATGAATAGAGTATTCAAACCTTATTTAGATATGACATACTAATGTATTCAAGGAATGAAGAAGATCATGCTAGTCATTTCAGAATAGTTCTCCAGACTCTAAAAGTTAGAGAGTTGTATGTCAAGTTCTCTAAGTGTAAGTTTTGGCTCGAGTTTGTGGCATTATTAGCCCACATTGTGTCTGGAGAGGGAATTAAAATTGAAACTCAGAAAATTGAGGTAGTGCAGAATTGGCTTAGACCCACATCTCCAACTGACATTAGGAGTTTCTTGGGTTTGGCTGGCTTTTATAGAATGTTCATAGAGAGGCTCTCGTCTATTTCGTCTCCTTTGACAAAGTTGACTAAAAATACTGTGAAGTTTCAATGGTTTGAAGCTTGTGAGAAAAGATTTCAGGAATTGAAAAAGAGGTTGACTACTGCCCTATTATTGACCTTACCAGAAGGTACGCAAGGCTTTGTTGTTTATTGTGATGCGTTTAGAGTTGGTTTGGGTTGTGTGTTAATGCAGAATGACAAAGTTATAACTTATGCCTCCAGACAGTTGAAAGTCATGAGAAGAATTACCCAACCCATGATCTAGAGTTGACTGTCGTAGTATTTTCTTTAAAAGTATGGTGACATTATCTTTATGGTGTTCATGTGGATGTGTTCATCGATCACTAGAGTTTTCAGCATGTGTTTAGTTAGAAAGAGCTTAATCTCAGACAGAGGAGATGGTTAGAAAAACTCAAGGATTATGACACGAGTATTCTTTATCACCCAGGTAAGGCTAATGTTGTTACTGATGCCTTGAGCAAGTTGTCTATGGGTAGTACTACCAATTTTGAGAAAGATAAGAAAGAGTTAGCAAAAGAGGTGCATAGACTTGCACGACTAGGAGTTCGACTAATGAATTTCACATAAGGAGGAGTAGTGGTGATGGATGGGGCTAAATCATCATTAGTATCAGAAGTAAAAAGAGAAGCAAGACCAAGATCCTTTGTTACTTGAATTAAAGGCAAGTGTTCATAAGCAAAAAGGTGATGACTTTTGAACAAAGGGGAGATGGTGTTTTGAGGTATCAAGGTAGATTAAGTGATTGATTTCAAGGGTAATTAAGATGATCACCTACCTCTCATTGAGTTTGCTTACAACAATAATTACCACTCTAGCATCCAGATGACTCCTTATGAAGCTCTTTGTGGGAGAAGATGCAAATCTCCTATTAGATGGTTTAAAGTTGGTGAAACAAGGTTGATAGGACCAGACTTAGTTTATCAAGCTATGGAGAAGGTAAAAGTGATTCAAAAGAGGTTGAAAACGGCACAGAGTCGTCAGAAATCCTACACTGATGTTAGGAGAATGGAGCTAGAGTTTGAAGTAGATTATTGGGTCTACTTGAAAGTTCCACCCATGAAGGGTGTTATGCGATTTGGTAAAAAGGGGAAACTTAGCCCCCGGTATATTAGTCCTGATCGGATATCGAAAAGGGTCGGTAATGTAGCTTATGAGTTGGAGCTACTACAAGAGTTAGCAGCGGTTCATTCGGTTTTTCACGTCTCCATGTTGAAGAAGTGCATGAGCGATCCTTCATTGATCATACCAATTGAATATATTAGGATCAATGATAGCTTATCTTATGAGGAGATTCCTGTCCAGATTCTAAATCGCCAAGTTCGCAAGTTGAGGACTAAGGAAGTAGCATCAGTCAAAATCCTTTGGAGGAACCAATTTATTGAGAAAGCTACTTGGGAAGCTGATGAGGATATGAAGAAGAGATATCCACATCTCTTCGAATCTAGAGAAGTTCTAAATTAAAGTACTAATCTTTTACTTGGCATTTTATTTACAAGTTGGCATGTTTTGTTTGCTTTGCGTTTTAGGTGTTTAAACTACATGTTAGATGCACCCTTAATCTACTAAGAGTAATCTCATTCGAGGACGAATGTTCCCAAGGGGAAAATATTGTAACACCCCGTAACTAGAAAGAGCTAAAAAATTAGAAAGAGTGATTTTTGGAAATGATAAAAATCTGGAAATTGGTTAAGTTAAGTTTGGGGTTTTGGTCAACTTCAAACAACCATAACTTCTAACTCAGGATGAGTTAGGTGTGTTTCCAGATATCGTAGGAAAGATCTTGGAATAATCTTTCCAACGCTGTCGAGTTTGCGCGATTCCAAGTTCGTATGAGTGAGATATGCCCATTTGAAGTTGGGCTGTTCAAATAAGGAAGGTCTAAACCGGATTTTAGAAGGGCATTATGGTCTTTTCCTTACCCAAGTATTTTATTTCGTTTTTGGGTAATTAATTGGGGTCCAAACTGATCTTATTCAGTTTGCGATTTTGAAAAAAGAGTTAGGGTCAAGATCGTTCAAGTTTGATCGTGGATTTCATCAAGGGGTGATCCTTACGAGGTATGTGAGTCTTTCATAGCATTGGGTTCGTTCACCCACGCGCCAATCATGTTTATTTTAGTGAAGTTTGTTTTAGAAAGTTGATGAATCTTGAATGGTGTTCTTGAAATTGGCCTTCGTTCTTGAGTTAGGTTGAGATTGAGGAGTTCCTTAAGGTTAAAATGTTGTTTCCTTGAGTTGTTTGAGTTAGATTCTTGTATATACATGTTGAATATCTGAATCTAAAGAAAAATTGAGAAGAATAGTCGAGTTTGGGTGAATTGGGACTGAAAAACGAAAGAAGGAAAGAGTCGGGCAAATCTGGTCCCAGGCCATGTCGCGGACTTAACCCTCAGTTTTAAAAAATTTATCCTCGCATCGCGGAGCGGTCACGGACCGTTCTGATCCAAAAAGTATTTTTGCGACCAAAATTTAAATACACCTCCGCGTCGCGGACTAGTTTCTAGGCAATGATTTCTTGATCATTTCTCATGTTTAGCTATCTAAAAACACTCCTAAACATCATGAGATCTTTTCAATCACAAATCTCAATTCTTGAATCCATAATTCAATTCAAGGATCAGTTAAAAATCAAGTAAAGATCAGTTAAGAGCCAAGTCAAAATCAGTTAAGAGTTAAGTCAAGAGAAGTTAAGAGTCAAGTCAAGAGAAGTTCATAAAGTTTTCCAAAAATCTTTTACAAATGTTTTAACTTTGTTTTAAGACTTGATTTTTGAGATGAGTAAAGAGAAAAGTTTGAAGTTCATTTCTTCAAAAGAGTATATTGGGACTATGTACTCCTAAAGAGTAAAATGTTTTCACATTTAAAGAAGAAAGGAAACCTTAATTTTCAAAAGAGTCTTTGAGCTAGTTTTCAGTAAACAGTAAATGCTTTCACAATCCAAGATAGCCTTTGAACTAAGTTTTGAGCAATTACCTCAAACCACATAAAGAAGTTATGTTTTTAGACATAAAGAGCTAGTATATTTTGGGAGTAGTATTGAGCACCGATATGTGGGAGAGTTAAGAAATCTCTGAGCCGCCATAAATCAAGTAGCCATCATGGGTAGAAAAGGGTCAATACTTTTTAGATGATTCCTTCAGTGTTTTTTAGCATAGACTAGTGGATCCACTTAGTAGTTCAGTTTCTATACTCATGGCAAGGTATAGGATGACCCTGGCAGCATGAGGCAAAACGATGTATCATCACGATAGCTCTTAAGTGATGGTTGTCGGTTAGAGAAACTTCCACATCAGTATTTTGTATTTTTATATACATAAGAGATATTTGTATTTTCATATACAAACAGAGTTCATATTGTATCTTTGCATACATACAGAGTTATTATTGTATTTTTAAATATATAGAGTTGAAAAACCATATTTTAAAGCCTTTCTTTATACTGCATTTATTTACACTGCTTTATATTGAAATGAGTTCAGTTAAGTTGAGTTGAGTTGAGCCGAGTAAGTTCTTCAGTTCCTTTCAAGTTTATGTCTTGTTTAGCATTACAACTCGCATAACTCGTACATTCAATGTATTGATGTCAATTGGCCTGCATCGTCTTATGATGCAGATGTAGATGCAGATGCAGGTAACTAGGATCAGCATTCAGCACCTCGTTGATCAGGTTGAGCACTCAGAGTCTGGTGGTGAGCCTTCTTGCTTTTCGGAGGATCCCTTTATTGCTTTCAGTATTTTAGTTCATTAGGATGTCGTGGGTCTTGTCCCGACGTCCATCTCAGTTGTTTAGAGGCTTCATAGACAGAGTCAATGATGTTAGTTCATGAGTCTTTTATTTTCTTTTCAGTTAATTTGAGACTCGAGTTGCCATTTTGGCAGTGAATGTTATTATAATACATTATAAGTTATGTTTTGAGCAATTCAATTTATTTGTTTTAAAAGTATTTATCTTGAGTAAAGTCTTCCGCTGAGTAAGTAAGTTAGACCAAGGATTCGCTTGGAGCCAACAATGGTTCTCGAGTGCCGGCCACGCCCAGGGTGTAGGCTTGGGGCGTGACATCACCCCTCCCTTCTTTTCCATATTTATTTGCTGATTTGCTTACTCTGTCTTCCTGCAATTTGTCTGCAGTGGTCACCTAATTAGGACATTTGCGGATGTGCAATATGGGAACCATCATCTGACTACAGTTGAGACTGTCTATAATGTTATTTCTTTCATTATAGCAATTGTCACCATAGTGGCTTTCACAGTCTACGGCAAGAGGACTCTGAGGCAACTTGAAAGTGAAGAAGAAAACAATGGTGAAGGTTGTACCGCTAATCTTGAGAAGTTAGAATTGGAGACTCTTCCAATGCAAAAATCCAAAATTCCTAGTGTTTGGTCAACTTTGTAGTAAGAGGAATGTTAACCTTGGACTTCATCAAGATAACTAGTGTGTAAATAATTTGAGCTAAAGAGGGAAATGTTTTATGCATCCCTCCATATTTGTAACTAGAAAATTGGGAGATGCTTATTGGAAAAGAACAAAAAATAAATAGGTGTTGTGTAATTAGAGATGATGCCTGGACTAATTGATATTGGAAAATGATGACAACATTTGATTAGGCAGCATGAACATCTCTCCCTGTCTCATTGAAAAGTTAACAATGTTTACTCTTTAAAAAATAATGTATTGTTCATCCTTATTCTTTTACACTAAAGAAAAACCAGTAACTGTACAATTAAGGAGTAGTATGAGGCTTGTTTGGATAAGAAAGTTCAATAGTTGATGAAATGTCTTGAATTTCATTGCATGCAGGTCTGTTAGAAACAGTGATGCTTTCTACTGTTTCTGTGACCATCCTATTGTGGGATGATGAACCAGCCCATATCCTCAGAGAATCTTCTGTCTGCCCACCAAATATTCCTCCCTTATATGTGGTTCCCATCTGTGTCCAAGTCAAATATGCACTTGTTTAAAAATATAAAAAAATAGTCTTCAATAAGAAAGAGGCGTCTGAGTAAACAGAATTGAGACAGGTATTTACCTGTGTGACAAGAGCATATAAGGGCAAAGTACTGTAACTGCAAAGAACTTGAACAATCACCCTGTCACACCACAAAATTTACATGGTCACTTTCAGCCAGAAACATATTACTATATCTCTTATGGGATTTGAGGAGTTTACCCAATAATAAGTTTTGGAATAATGAAACCCAATTCTTCCATGATGCATGATTTGAATCCATGAGTACACTGGAGAATTGCCAAATAACATAGTTTTTTCATGTTAGAAAAGAAGCAAAGTGATTGAAGTTAAGTTGAAAGAAGTTAAAAGTTATTACCCAAATCCAGACAAAGAAAGCAATCTCAAAGGAGTTTTGGAACAAAATGAAGTGGATTAGGTAAAGGACAAGAGTTGGACTGTCAAACCAAAACAACTCATCAGAAGGTTTAATTGGTGTGATTTCATCTACTACTGATGACCTCTCTGAAACCTCTTGAGCTAATTCTGTTCTTATGTGCTCCAATTTTGTTCCCACTAGAAGTAGTAGCTGCATAAATTTTATCAGAAATATATATATCGTCAAATGAAACAATATGGACGGTGGTGATTTGTTCAAGATTGAAATGATAAAATGGATGGAACAACCCAGTTTTTCTTTTGGGAAAGAAAAGAATGGTCACTTACAACAAGAGGTAAAAATGATAGCCAAAACCCAAAAGTAAGAGTGCCATCCTGCATATTTTAAATCATACATTAGTAGGAATATTTCATTTTTCAAAGTGAAACATATATAATAGGATTTTTAAAAAAAATTAGCAAAATTTAGGAGTAAGATTTAATAGTACTTAGGATAAAAAATTAATACCTGCAATGTTAATCAACAAAAACAGAACAACAAAAAGCCACAAGTACCAGCTGTTCAAGATCAATTTCCAAAAAGGGTAAAATTAGCTTGATTAAACATAATTAAATATAAATTACCAAGTAATTATCCTATATATAATTAGTATATGTAGTGTTAATTTACCTGATTCCGACAATCTTTTTGAAATCATGCTCCAGTGTCCGCAATATGTATTGGTGAAAATTATACTTAGGATTGGATGGACAATGTTTCTACTCTATTATCATACGATAAAAAAGAATTATAATTCCAACTAAATAAGATCATAGAATTGACACAAAGTAATTGTAAAAATGAAAGATAAATAGAAAGAATTAAGTATTGCTTACCTTGATAAATCCAGTCCGCAAGACAATATAGTCCGACTTTGTTACTGAACCATAAAATTGTTTGAAAAATGCTACCTATATTATATTCATACACATGAAAAATCGTCCCTTTTTTTTTTTTGAGTAATACATAATCATTATCGATCTTTAAGAAATAAAATATCGTACCATCAAACTAGTGCCGGCAAAATAAGTCTATATTTTGGTAACCCGTCCAATCCGTTCATAGTTGATGAGTTGGGTGAGTGACTTTTTACATGGATAAACTATGGGTTGATACCCATAATCAACCCATAAAAATATGGGTAAAATATGGGTCATATGGATAAAATATGGATTAACTAAATGAGTTAAGTTTCTAATATTTATTCACTCAAAACTCATGATATTACCAAATATATTGTAATTTCTCTTCCTTTTTATGTTCTTCTATAAAACTAATTATTTTTCTCTATGATTGAATTTGTGAAATCTTTGGCCCTCCAAAAATATCTATTTTAAATGTACATTTCTTTTATTAATTATAATTATATATTTTCTTATTTGTTTAATTTTATATTGGATAATAAATAGTAGTGTAAAATAAGCAAATCATGTACTAATATTAACATTGCTTAAAGTGCATTAAGCATGTTTTAGGGTGTGTTTGGTATGAAGGAAAACATTTTCACCCCTTACCAGCCTCCACACCCAAAAAAAAATTTTAGTTTATTTTTAAAAAATATTTTGAACTTCAAAATTTCATTTTTTCACCCCTACCCTCGACCCCCCCTCCCCCCCACCCACCCACCCATCCCCCAAAAAAAATTTTAAGTTTGTTTTAAAAAAATATTTTCAACTTCAAAATTTCATTTTTTCATCCCT